>CAUYPK010015768.1:0-10279 GCA_963574355.1 Loris lydekkerianus | reverse complement strand
AAAATCAGAGCAGAATTAAATGAAATTGAAAACAAAAGAATTATACAACAGATCAATAAATCCAAAAGTTGGTTTTTTGAAAAGATCAATAAAATAGATAAACCTTTGGCCAACCTAACCAGGAAAAAAAGTAAAATCTCTAATTTCATCAATCAGAAATGGTAATGATGAAATAACAACAGACCCCTCAGAAATTCAAAAAATCCTTAACGAATACTACAAGAAACTCTACTCTCAGAAATATGAAAATCTGAAAGAAATCCACCAATACCTGGAAGAACGTCACCTACCAAGACTTAGTCAGAACAAAGTGGAAATGTTGAACAGGCCTATATCAAGTTCTGAAATAGCATCAACTATACAAAATCTCCCTAAAAAGAAAAGCCCAGGACCAGATGGCTTTACGTGAGAATTCTACCAAACATTTAAAGAAGAACTAGTACCTATACCATTGCTTGCTTTTTGTATTATTAATTTCAAATAATCAAGCACTTAATGAGAATGTCATTTTTTGGATAGAAGAAAATATTTTAAAATAAAGCTGAGGTTGACATCTTCACATTCCATTCTTTTGAGATAACCCCATTGTTACTGTGGGGGGGTGGTGGTGGTGCGTAGCATACATGTATCTTCAGGGGCCCCTGTATTCCTCTGTGTGCTTTATTTTTCCCAGACCTTTTTCAATTCATTTACATGAATCTACTCCACAGGAAATAAATACTAGTGTTTTCTGTTAATCTTGACCTAAATTATATCATAGGATATACTGTATATTATTACTCTTTCATATTTTTTTCTATTCTAAGAGGTTTAATGAGCTTTTCAGATATTTAAAGCTTTTAAGTACTGCCTGTCTTTCTTTAATACAGATACACTATAGGCAGGGCAAGTGGTTCACACCTGTAATCCCTCCACTTTGGGAGGCTGAGGTAGGAGGCTGTCTTTTGAGCCTAGAGTTCAAGTGAGAGCAGCCTAGACAACATAGGAAGACCCTGTCTCTACAAACATTTAAAAATTAGGTGGTCATGTGTACCTAAAGTCCCAGTTACTGGTGAGGCTGAGGCAGGAGAATTGCTTGAGCACAGAAATTGGAGGTCACAGTGAACTATGGTGATGCCACTGCACTCTGTCCCGGGCAACATGGTGAGAAAAAATATGGGCATGCTATAATCTAGTCATTCTCCCATTGATAAATATTTGGGCTGATGGGAGTTTTTTTGGCATTATATACAGGGTTGCTAGTATCTATTAGCTATCTAATAGCTAGTATCTAATTGCTGTTTGAATTTGTTATTCTGATTTATCCTCCTACTAGCCACATAAAAGATGGCCTATTTTCACCACTTTCAGCAGCATGTAATATTTTTAAACATCTTCTGCTTTTTCTGTGACTACTCTGAAGGTGGGGGAGTTAGCACAAGATTAAATATACTAGTGTTACCCTAATTGCCTGTAAAGGGCTGTGATTCAGAAAGGGTAAGGCTGGCTTGGCCTAAATTGTAACCCTTTTAACTTCATCATTTAGCATATCCCAAGTTCTTAACCTTGGTCACCACTTCAGAGCCTATCTCCTTTTATCTCTGCTCTCTCTGACACTGGCACCCATTGTAAAAAAAAAAAAAAAAAAAAAAAACAAAGAAGAAAGAAAAGAAAAAGGAAAGTCCAGGAGACAGGAGACCTGACAACTCAAAGTAGTTGAAATGTTAAGAGAACATTCTGTATTGCCCAGGGGAGATGTACTGTGTCTCTGCATATTTAAAAGTTGATTTTTTTTCTTTTCCTTGAAAATACAATCAAATGAGTTGTACCCACTGCCCTCTCCACCCGCCCCCAACCCCAGGAAGCTCCTAAGGAATTAATGACCAGTGAAGGTTAATGAGTCCCCACTCGGCTCCAGGCCATCAACTCTCCCAGCTGGCCATTAATCCCCTAGAAATAACCCACGCCTTGATAGTTACTCCTTAATTATGGAAGGCATTAAGGATCAGGAGCGAATCCTTAGCAAAATGAAAAGGCCATTTTTCATTGGTGCTCAGCATGGGACATTTCAAGACCAGGTGGTACCAGGAAGCACAACGGCACTGCGATTAAACCAGCTGCTTCCAAGGGGGGTCATCAATCTATATTTTCTCCCTTGATCATCCAAATTCAAGGAGGCTATTCAAGTCTACTCCAAGTCTGAGACCCAGCAAATAACTTGTATCCAATGAATTCTTGATTAAACTGTCTGAGGACCAATACCTTGGACTCATTCAGGCCAGATATAACTTTATCTTCATGTCTGGGGGGAGTAAGTTCTTGTCTATGTGGTTTGGTTTTTAAGGGAGTCCAGAGTTTTCCCCATCCATCCACTATTCACCCTGACTTACCAGTGTCTAAAACTATTCTGTTAATCATTCCTTTGGGTCAGAACAGTAGATTTTTTAATGGATTACTCAGACAACCGGAATTGCTTTGTCTGCTTGCTTTGTTACTTTTTTTTCAGAAGATAGGATTGAAGGCACTAGCCACTTTCATTATTTTAACCAAAGCAGCAATATTTTCATCTGTTTTTAATGTAAGGGTTTTAGTACTTACAAATATTGAAACTTCTGAGGTGGAAATATTGAAATTTAATGTAGGTTTTTGTGAAGGCTAATAAGCGTTAACACTTAAGTATGAATTAATTTAACGCCAAAAATTAGCTCCTGACCTCCCTCAAAAGGAAAGTGTTTTGACTGAATAGACCCAGAGGGTGGCTCTTCATTGAGGACTAAAGTTGTAGTAAAACCTTCATAGTTCACATCTGATGCAAGTACATGGGAGTATGTAGGGGATGAAGGACTTGAGTGAGCAATCAGAGTGATCCCTAGGCAGTATTAGGTAACAGCCAGAGTTGCCCAAATAAAGCCTCAAGCAAATTTCGCCTACTTGATTTCCCCCTCACCCCCAGGGAAAATCATATTGAAGCATGTCCCATTATTATTTTTTCTAGCCTTCAGGTAGCATTAGATTCACACAAGTTTAATAATTATCTCAAAAATAAAACAACTGCTATAGAGGTGACAAATAGAGCCAAGTGTAGAGCTCTGAGGATACAGTGCCTGGGTCTGAGTCCTGATTCAGTGTCACTTAATGATAGGACTCTGGGCAATTGCCTCTATTATCTGAGGAAAATAATGCTTCCTTCATATTGTGTGAGGCTAAAGCAAAATGATGCTTATAAATAATTGTACACAGTTCTTTATAGCTAATATTCAATACATTAAGTGTAGATAAGTATATATATTTACATATACATTTACATTTACATATACACAAAAATGTATGCACATTTTAAGAGAGAAAAAAACTGTATTAAAATTGTAATACTCAATATATACCAATAATGTTTGTTATCTTGTATATTGTATCATGCATCATTTGTAATTGTAGAAGTCAAATCTGACTTCAGCATTCCAATGTTAATATAGGTTTTTCCTTTCTTAAAATGTGTATACTTTTTTTTTGGCACCCTCTATAGTCCAGTATATTTAATGAAAAAATAGCAATCATACTAAAGTGAAATCTTAGAGTTGATTTTGCTTTCAATTTATTTTCCCCTAAATCTAATCTGTCATCAAACATCCTGTATGTGTATGTGCATGAGTGTGATTACTGCCCTGGCTTCTCTCAAAGGAACCTCTCAAATCAATTAATCCTCTGGCTTCTCCACGTGGACCCCTCAGCAGCCCGGCCCAGGCACTTAACACTCCTATCATGCTGTCAGATATCTTTAGAGGAATGATCTTCCTTCTGGCTTCATGTATCTCTCTCCTTCAAAGCTTTCTCCCAAAGGTTAGGGTAGAGTTTTATAAAATACGGGGAAGAATCCAGATTTATTTATTTTTTGTCACTTATCCTCAACACCCAACAAGACAAAACTCTGATTCCAAATCATTCTCAAAGTTGTCCACCGCACCCTGCCATCTTTGGCTGAGATCTTGTTTACAGCATTCGTCATCACATCATTTGTTTCATGTTTAGCTGGATTACTTTTTGTTTTTCTTTTTTAAAAATATATTTTCAAGCTTTGATTCTTAATTACATGATACATTTAATGGCAGATGCTTACATTTTTAATTCACTGACTATTATGCAAGTATTCTTTTTAGCATGCTTTTCCTTTTTTATATGTATATAACAAAGTAGTTTTTTTTAATCCTTTATTAAATCATAACTGTGTACATTAATGCATTTATGAGGTACCATGTGCTGATTTGATATACAAGGTGGAATACTTACATCTAACTGATTAACATAACCATCTTCTCATTTTAAAGGCAACACATTTGGCCCCAGGAATAAAATACTTTCAAATGAAAAGCATGGTCTTTCTCTCTTGAAGCTTATAGTAGAGAGGAAGAGAGATGGATGCCAATGAAACCATCACTCTAATTTTTACATAATTATACTTTGCAAAAGGGCATGCCACAAAGGAATCTGATCTAGAGTTGAGAGTCAAAGAAAGCTTCCTTGAAAAAAGGATGGGTGAGGAATTATCTGATTAGGGTTTAGTTACTAGGTGGATGGCTGTTAAAAATTTTCCATACAAAAGAAATAGAGAAATCAAGGGCCAACAGCAAGAAGAAATTTGAATCTTTGATGGTGGATTGGAGGAACTGGAAGGACCAGTGGCGTTTGAGCCAGGGAACAAAGGAGAAAATAAAAGAAACAAGGCTAGAGAAAATGGTACCTGCTCTTCTTCATAGGAAGAAATCATGTACATTTATTGTCTCTTAGGGGCCCCACACCTTCCATGTACCTAGTAAATACCGTATATACTCGAGTATAAGCCGAGTTTTTTCGGCACAAAATTTGTGCCAAAAACCCCGAACTTGGCACAAATTTTGTGCCGAAAAACTTGGCTTATACTCGAGTATATATGGTATGTGTTGAATGAATGAAGGAAATTGTGATGTTGTTTAAATGTTATTTATTCCTCAGGGGCAACTGAAGCACAAGTAAAAAACCTATGATGATTTATTGACAGGATTCTCGAGTGCTTAGATTTCTGGACTGATAAAAATACTGTTTGAATTATGTTGAAAAGTAATGAAGGAAGAAGCATAAAGCCAAGTGAATATATTCTACTTGAGAAGAATTGAATATTCCATTCCAGAAATAAGTGATTTAAAAGGAGAGGATTTTTTTTTTTTGCTCTTATTTTTTTTTAACTGTGCCAAATAAAATATCTCAAAATCTAAATAAATTTCTACTTCAACTGTTGAAATGACTTTATACCATGTCGCTATAATGGTTCCACATAAATCGTCATGATTTTACTGTATTTTATACCTGAAAACTTTGTTTCTTGAGTAAGGAGAACAAAATTTAAGAAGACTTGACAAGTGGTTCTCACTTTACTCATGACTAGTACTATTCGTGATGAGAACAAGGATAACAGTGCATAATTCAATCGTTTCCATACAAGCTGGTAAAGAAAAAAAAATCTGAAGAATAATTTAACTGTATCCTTCCATGTTTAACATGATTTTTGGTTACGTCAAAGAATACCTGTATTTCCACTCCTTATCTCCCATTCCCAAGGTGCTTTAGGAATCAAATCACAGAGAATGGACATTTTTTTCCCTCCCCTTCTCTGTCAGAGATTAAACTCAATTCTTTCATCAGTCCAGGGCGACGCAGCTACTTAAAGCATTAATGGAGAATCAGACTCCTCAGGGAAATTTAATGTGGTTAAATAGTAATAAAGGAACTTTCCATAGAACATAAACAATACCATAATGAAGAATATTAAATCATATGTTTTGTCACTGAGCCCATTATAGAGCCAATTTAAAATTATAATAAATTTGCATTTGGCACTTGCTAGTGATTGGCAAATTTATTCATGTGAAAAATAGAGAATATAGATTAAATGTCTTTGGATTTTCCTGTTAGCTAGAATCAAAAATAATCTCCCCTCTATAAAGATGTATTTTTTACATATGTATACATGTTTTATATATATATATATATATATATATATATATATCCATCCTATATATAAATATATAATTCACTTGTATTCTTAATTTATTAAATGCATTCTACTTACTCAAATGATAGAATAATATTTTAATTGAAGTATTTGAAACACTTAAAAACTAATGACAAGCAACAGAGAAATTATTAAATTTTAAATGCCTCTCTCTTCTGAGAAACTGGCTAGCATTTTGGGCTAGCACGTGGTATGTGATGTATGAAGGGGTCTGGATAAAAAGGGAAGCTGCATGAGCCAGAGAGAATGGCAAATTCGGCTAGTGCAAAAGCCAAAATGCACCCAGTCTGCATCCCCAGTAGAAAATAAGAGGCAATCTGGTCACCTTTTAAATGACTGGCAACTGCATTCTGCAACCAGTCATTGGTACTAGCAGAGTTGGTTTTTATATCTTTCTCTCCTTTTCCTTAAAGGTCTCTCTCTCTCTTTTTTTTTTTTTTTTTGTCCCAATACCACCAGTCCTGATTCTAAATGCCACAGTTTCTTTTGCCTTTAAGGAACACATTACTTTTATAAAAGCTAACTTACCAGTTAGCTTAGTGAAGATACGTTAATAGCTTAAGAAGTATATCACAAGTTGGGATTTTTCTTTTTTAATCAATGGTAGTTTTAACCAGGAATTTTACCCCCAAGAATTTATCCTGACACATACTAGGATTTTTTTTTTATTATAGCTCCTTATATCAATAAAATTTGAACAATAGAAAATTGGCATATTATCAGTGCAAATGATACAGAAGTATGTTTGAGTACTTCTGTACTGAAATGAAAGATACTTACAGCATATCATTAATGATGAAGGCAAAATATAAAACAGTATAAATGAAGGCAAAATATAAAACAGTGTAAACACATACACAAACACACACACACATGTAAGAAAGTATTCCTATGCATCCATAATGGAATGCTATAAACAAATTATGCATATGTATATGGATGAACATAATTAGATATACACATACCCATGTATATATTTACAGAGAGAGAAGAAGTAGTTATATTTGATTGTCAAGATTAGGAGCACTTTTTAAGACTTTTCTGATTATTTGTTTTGTTTTATTTTTACAATGATCAACTTGTATAAGCCTAATTAAGAGTGGTGGTAGTTTTTTCCCTTTAAGTAGAGATGTGCCTAATAGTAATAGAATTTTCAATGATCATAAAACATATCTTTTCTTACACAATATATTAGTCAGGTTCTTCAGAGAATTAGAATCAATAGGATATATGTGTGTATTTATATATATATAATATGTATATATATATATATATCATATACACACACACACACACACACACACACACATATATATATATATATATATATATATATATATATATATATATATATAGAGAGAGAGAGAGAGAGAGAGAGAGAGAGAAGAGAGAGAGATTCATTATTAGAAATTGGCTTATACAGTTATGGAAGTTGACAAGTCCCAAGACCAAAGTCAACAAGCTGGAGATCCAGAAGAGCTAATGTTTCTGTTAGGATCTGAAAGCAGAAGAAAACTGATTAGTCTCAACTTGAAGGCAGTCAGGCAAGAGAAATTCCTTTTAATTTGGACTAGGGCTGGTCTTTTCTATTCAGGCATTCAACTGATTGAATGGGCCCCACCCATTTTATGAAACACAACTTAAATGTTAAACACATCCAAAAACACTTTCAAAGAAACACCCAGAATAAGGTTTGACGAAATAACTGAGCATCCCGTGGCCAGGTCAAGCTGACATATAAAATTAACGATCACCCACAGAATGTCAGACCATCTACATTTTACTGTGCTGGGTTTGTGAACCACTGTAGATTACAGACTGGTTCTAATCCAACAACTGAAAATGAAGAAAAGTTCAAATATAAGGCAATCTTTATGTCATCTGTGGTCACTCTGTGCAAAATAAGTTTTGACTGGTTTAGTTTCAAGAGAAGCTGAAGAATTGTGAAATAATTCAGACAATGTCTTTCTATTGAGTTTTTTCTTTGAGATGATGGGTGAGAATCCATGACACTGATTGACTTTTTACATTAATCCTATGCATGACACATTTTTCTGATTCATCTTTATAGTTTCTGAGTAGAAATATAGAGTGAGCTAAAAAGCATAATACAAAATCAGAAGTTTTTTTTATGTGTTTTGGGTTTGTTTTATTTATAGGGAATGTGTACATTACAGATAGATGTAGGTATTTAGGTTTTAATTTTTATTTTGGTCTTTTAGCTGTCAAATATTTTTAATATTTCAATGATCTTTTTTTCTTGTAGGTAACGTATTAATTTTCTATTGCTGCTTTAACAAATCACTGCAAACTTGGTGGATTAAGCATAACAAATTTATTATCTTTCAGTTCTGGAGATCCAAAGTAAGTCTCTATGAGCTATCATCAAGATAGCTCAAGGCAACATTCCTACCTGAGGCTCTAGGGAAAGAAATTGTTTCCTTGACTTTTCCAGCCTCTGGAAGCAACTCCAATTCCTTAGTTTACAGCCCTGTTTTTCCATATTCCAGTATTGCATCTCTCCATCTTTCATTCGTGGTACTGTCCTCTAGTCACTTTATTCTACTTTTAAGTACCTTTCTCATTATAGTGGGTCCTTAGAGATAATCTAGGATAATCTCCCTATTTTAAGGTCTGTGAATTTGCAAACTTAATTCCATCTGCAATCTCAGTTCTCCTTGGCCAGTAACCTAATATATTTACAGTATCCAGACATTAGGGCATGAACATCTTCAAAGGACCATTATTCTACTGACCACCATAATTAAATTCCTTCCACTGAATGCAGCCTTGTAGGAACTTTAATCAAGATGTCTTGTTCTCTCTAGTCTAAGAGCTGTCACATAACCCAGGCAAGATCAATTGTACTTTATCCTACAAATTTATTGCTGCGAAAAAGGATTCAAACCCTGAGGAAGTTTGAACACACTTATTTCAGTGGTAGAACCTGAAAAAGACTATCAGAGAGTGTTTATAACAAAGTGTCTCTAAAGCTACTGAATCCTGTTGTTCCTTAGTTTCCTTGCCTTATTCTTTATTCTTCCCCTGTTTCTTCTTTTAGATGGATTCTGTTTTTCCTTAACTTAGTCAGGGTGAATTTCCTGAGCTGACAATAAAATAATCCTAATGATAAAAGAAATCACAGAATACAAGGGAGACTGGGAATTATTGGAACCACTTTCCAAGTAAATAAATATGATTTATTATGCATCATTGTGGTAAAATATCATAAATATTCCTGAGAACAAATAAAAGTTTTTACTTTTTAAACAATAAGCAGGTGAAATAACAAAACTGCATTGCCATTCTATGGGATTAATCAAAGAGATGAATTAGGAGCAACATAGGCATTTAAGTATGATTTGCTTTTGTTTCAGTGAACTCATTGCCCTAAGGCCTATGGGCATGTGTACAAAAAATTAATAAACACAAGAGTAAGTTCTCACAGTGGTCTCTGGAAACCTCCCTAGTTTTTGAGATTCTCCACTGAGTATAAATAAGAAAACAACTAAAGAATACTAAAATGCCTAGAGGGCTTGAAATCCATGCAAAATAGATTTTATTAAAAAGTAAAATTAAACTTGGTACTTTTCCTTTGACATGTAGTATTTACCAAAGTAAACTATATATAACAAAATTTCTTTAAGTGCTACACAAAGGATTTTAAAAAGAGGAATGTCTACAAGGGTAATTTTACAATGAGTTTGAGTTTGAAAAGAGGAAATATGAGAAAAAAGTCAATTAAAGATCAGAGGAATGGAAGGATTAGAATTTTCAGTGACTGGCAGTGTTTATAAACTGTAAACATGTAATGGTAAGGCTGACCTCAGTTTGGAGATTTTTTGTTGTTGTTGTTAAATCATAGCTGTGTACATTAATGTGATCATGGGGCACCATACACTGGTTTTATAGACCATTTGATACATTTTCATCACACTGGTTAACATAGCCTTCCTGGCATTTTCTTAGTTATTGTGTTAAGACATTTATATTCTACATTTACTAAGTTTCACATGTACCCTTATAAGATGCACCGCAGGTGTAATCCCACCAATCCCCCTCCCTCCGCTCGTCCCCTCCCCTCCCTGTCCTCCCTCTCCCCCTTCTCCATATTCTTAGGTTATAACTGGGTTATAGCTTTCATATGAAAGCCATAAATTAGTTTCATAGTAGAGCTGAGTACATTGGATACTTTTTCTTCCATTCTTGAGATACTTTACTAAGAAGAATATGTTCCAGCTCCATCCATGTAAACAT
>CAUYPK010015767.1:0-20367 GCA_963574355.1 Loris lydekkerianus | reverse complement strand
GATTTATGGGTGTTGATTTTGTAGCCTGAAACATTGCTATATTCCTTGATCACTTCTAAAAGTTTTGTAGTAGAATCCCTAGTGTTTTTCAGGTATACGATCATATCATTTGTGAAGAGTGAAAGTTTGATCTCTTCTGACCCTATGTGGATACCCTTGATAGCCTTTTCTTTTGTAATCGTAATGCCTAAAACTTCCATTACAATGTTAAAGAGCAATGGAGACAATAGGAAACCTTGTCTGGTTCCTGGTCTAAGTGGAAATGATCTCAATTTAATTCCATTCAATACGATATTGGCTGTGGGTTTGCTGTAGGTGTCCTCTATTAGTTTCAGAAATGTCCCTTCTATACCAATTTTCTTAAGTGTTCTGATCATGAAGGGATGCTGGATATTATCAAAGGCTTTTTCTGCATCAATTGAAAGAATCATATGGTCCTTATTTTTAAGTTTGTTTATATGTTAATATACATATATAGATTTACGTATATTAAACCAGCCTTGAGACACTGGGATAAATCCGACTTGGTCATGGTGTATAATATTTTTTCTTTTCTTTCTTTCTTTTTTTTTTTTTACTGGAGAGTGGAATTTATGAGCTCAGATGGGAACGTTATGGTCATGATAGCCAATTTTAATTTTCACAAATTTATTTTATTTTATTTTATTTTTTTATTATAGATAAAAATATGTACCATAGATGTGGCCCGACCCATTACCCTCCGTCCACCCAAACCTCCCTTCTCCCTTCCCCTTCCTTGGTCCTTTCCCCATAGTCTTGTGCTATAGTTGGTTTATAGCCTTCATGTGAAAGCTATAGTTTAGCTTCATAGTAGGGCTGAGTACATTGGATACATTTTCTTCCATTCCTGAGAGACTTTCCTAAGGAAAATATGTTCCAGCTCCATCCATGTAAACATGAAAGAGGTAAAGTCTCCATTTTTCTTTAAGGCTGCATAGTATTACATGGTATACATGTACCACAGTTTCCTAGTACAGTCATGGGTCGATGGGCACTTGGGCTTCTTCCATGACTTAGCAATTATGAATTGGGCTACAATAAACATTCTGGTACAGATCTTTGTTACATTGTGAATTTTGGTCTTCTGGGTATAAACCTAGTAGTGGAATTATAGGATCAAATGGCAAGTCTATTTTTAGATCTCTAAGTATTCTCCAAACATCCTTCCAGAAGGGACGTATTAGTGGGCATTCCCACCAGCAGTGTAGAAGTGTGCCCCATTCAGTAGATTTTCATTTGCAGCTGATTAGTAAACACTCTTAAGCATGATTTAAGAGTAGATTAGTAGACACTCTCAAACATGATAAAGAAGAAAACTGATTCTAGAATGTTTCTAGCCACATTATGTCCATTCACAGTCAGAATCTCCCTCTGGTCAATCTTTCTTAATTCTGCACAGCACTGCACCGCTGTGGATACCAGGGCTCAGGTCGTCCCTTGGCTCCCTCTGGATGGAGGCACATTCCCTAATGAAAGGCCATAGTTCGTCTATCAGAGACGGGAACTGGATCTCTCTTCCTGAGCTTGAGTCTCCAGCATAACTAAGAATGAAGAATCTTGTCCATTGCAAGTTCAGAGAGCCAGAGCTCATTTTCAATACAACAGTTTCAAATCTATGAACGAACTGCATGGATCAGTTAGTTACTCTGCATGTTTATAAATGAAATACTCAGTTATTTATCAGCTACCAAGTCTATTAGGAAAGTTTCTAATAATTCTAAAAATTACCAAGAAAAAGGATAAACATGAATATTTAGGATAAATAATGTGAGACACATACTTTTCCTAACTGAATAAACAATATTTCTTCCACCTAATTATTCATTAATCATTGCTGAGGGCAGAGAAAACAAGATGGGGAAAAGAATGAGAATGCAGAAAAGACTCTTTCAGAGACATTCTGACTATATTTCAAATTTAATGTATAACTGCAACATATCTAAAATATATACGTTTGTAATTCTTTTCTTGTTGCAGCTCAGAAAACAATATACCACAATGCTGGGCTCAGAAACAGCCTCCGAATCAAAAGGTTTTGTCTGACCTTTCTCCTGCCCTCCTGTCTGTCAGATGCATTCACCAGTGCTGGAAGATACCTACAGAAGCTAGACTCCCTCTTCCCCAAGGTGGGTCGTATAAGCCAGAACCCCTTTTCCTGAAAGCCAGCCACAAACCTAAGAAAATTATTACTCTAACTTTCCCTTTGCCTTTCTGTGTAAAAAGTGGCCCTAAAGAAATTACCTGAAGAATCTTATTTGACTATAAATTATAAGAGCCTCATTTTGGTGCCTGAGTTTCTTTCTGCAGCAGGTCCTGGGTCTCAGAGATTCAAAGAATGAACCCCAGGACCACAGAGATCAGTGATAAGACAGGATTTGTTAGATAGAAAGTAATGGAAGGAAGGAAAGGCAGCAGAGCCTCTGGCAGAGCAGGCAAGACCCAAGTGGGAAGTCTCTGCATGGGTCTTTCTTCTAGGGGTTTTATTCTGTTTGGGAATTACACTTGGCCAGGACTTGACAGACTGCAGTGAGGGTCTGAATGAATAATGTATTATCAAATGAATGCAGTTCCTTCTCTCAGGGAAAAAGCTGCAGGAGGTTCCCTGCAGAGGGGAACCTAGCTTACATGCAATGCTGGAAACCCCACTTTCTCCTGTCTTACTTTCATTCAGAGCACAGTTCAGAGAGGAAAAGTCAGTTTGCTTAGGCCTGGAAAGGGGACCCTTGTCCAGCCCTGAATGAGGGAAACTCTGTATCAATTTCAAAGAGAGCCCTGCCCCACACCCAAAGAAAGGAATGCTACTCAGAGAAGCCAGGAAGAATCTAGACAGTAGGGTCTTGCTGGGCTTACCCTACCTGGTCTATTAGCATTACATCACACCCTTTGTGTATGCTCATATTTCTACAACACTGTGTATACTTTATTAAAGTTAAACATAAAAATGGACACAATTTCCCCTGTGTATTTTGATCTTCTTTCTGAAGGCTCCCAGGATACACATTAAGTAAATTTGCCTTTTTTCCAACTATTCTGTCTTTTCTGAGTTAATTTTTCAGCAAAACTTCCCCTAAATCCTGTATTATTTTTAGAATCATTAGAAATTCCACATAATTTATAACAAATTTAAAATGAATGCTAGTGATACCGGAATTTCAGGTTCTTGGTCTTAGCGATTTGAAGAATAAATCGAGGGACCACAGGATCAGTGGTAAGTCAGGATTTATTTACAGAAACAAAACTTACAACAACTACAAAAACCAAACCTCCTGACAGAGAGAACCCAGGAGGGGAACAAGCTCTCCTACTTCTTTTTCCAGGTCTGTCTTTGGGCTCTCTGCTCAGGGGTTTATATAGTGGCAGGGGGGTTGTTCTGCTAGGACGTGAGTCTTGTCAGTTACAGCCAGCTGTCCAATGAACTCTCAGGCCTTGGAAATTGACAGGAAATTTACCAGTCAGAAGTGCCCCTGGAGGAGACAGCAAGGCGCCATCCATGAAACTGACCAGTTAGAAGTCCACATGGAAGAGACAGCAAGGTGCCAGCATCTCCCCTGCAGGTGTCTGGCCCTTCCAGGAAGCTGGTTCCTCCATCTGCAAGAGCGTCAATACCTTCAGGGCTAAGGCAGCAGGTCATGGTGTTGCCTTGTCCTGCATCAATTCTCCCTCTCTAAGTGGAAACTCTAATTGCTGTTAGGGAAAAGGGCGAAGACTCGATCTAACTGCTTCCTGCTGAATCGGGCGATAATGGGGGGGTGAGGAGCAGTTATGTTTCTCCGGAGGGAGCATGATCCAGGGGTTCATGATAGAATCAGATCTTAGACAGGAATCATCTTTTCTGGGTGGGTGGCCTGATGACATTTAAGTGTAGGTGGACTGTGGCTGGTTCTCTTCATAGTCTGCTTTTGTAGAAGGTGGAGGGTTCCAGGATTTTACTCATGAATGATGTATCCAGGAATCCATTCCCATAACTTTAATAGCTATAGAGGAAGATAAGATAACAGAAAAGGGACCTTCTCAAGTCAGGATTAGGGAAGGTGAATTAGAGGGAAGAGTTTTGATCATGACTAGATCCTTAGGGGAGAAAAGCTTCCTTAGTGATGAAAGTGAAAATGTAGTGGGGTACTAATGGATACAAATGGTTGTTCCTGTTCTAGTTAGTATGTCCCTCCCCAATAGGGGACCAGGATTTTCAGGCATGATTAGGAAGGCATGAGAAAACAGTCATCCCAATTGCATCTTAAAGACTGAGAGAAAGATTTGGTAACTGGCTTTCCAGATACCCCCTGTATAGTTAACAGATTTGGGGGATAGAAGATCAGAGTTAGAGAGGAGTACAGAAAAGGTTGCTCTAGTGTCCAGAAGAAATTTTGCATCTTGGCCCTCCACTATAAGGTGAACCTGGGGCTCATGAGGGGTGATGACACAAGCTGGAGGCCTTCACCTCTGGGGATAGGCCACCCTCCAGTGCTCACCCCTACATTCTGGACAGTGGCCAGGTGGCTTGCCAGCCAGAGGTACTGCTGAGGGCAGTCCTTTCTGAAGTGACCCGCCTGTCCACATTGGAAGCACTTGTCCCCAGCACCTCTGGCTTCCCCCTGCCCCTGGAAGGTACTCGTTTGTCAGAGCACCATTACTAGAGCTGTCATTCTTTTTTGTTCTCTTCTCTCTTTTTCCTCCTTTTTCTCCTGATCTCAGTTATAAACAACACCATAGTGGTTGTTTTAAGAAGATTCTCCTGGTTGTGCTCTGGGCCTAGAGCCAATTTCTGGAGTTTTCTTTGAATGTCTGGAGCCGCTTGAGTGATAAATTTGTCTTTTAAAATAATTTGACCCTCTATGGAGTCAGGTGTCAATTGGGTGTGTTTCCTCATTGCCTCCATAAGCCTCTCAAAAAAGGCTGAGGGACTCTCATTTTGCTCCTGGCAAATAGTAGACAACTTGGAATAATTCACAGGGTTTTTCTTGGACTGACGCAAACCTTCTAGGATACATGTTAGAAAATGTTTACGCCACCAGTCACCTTCCTTCTCAGGGTGCCATTCAGGATTCTGAAGGGGAACTGTTTGTCTTCCCATGGGGTATCTGTCCCTGTCCCCAGGAGACATATTGCCATCAGTATTGGACATGAACCACAAATCACCCCACTTCCTAGCTTCATCCAGGACTTCTTTTTTTTCATTAAATGTTAAAGTTTGATCTAATAGTAACATTATATCTCTTCAAGAGAGGTCAAAGCTTTGTCCTAACACTTGGAGAACATCTATGTACTTATCAGGGTCATCAGAAAATTGTCCTAAATTAACTTTAATTTGCCTTAAATCAGCTAGAGAAAATGAAGTGTATACTCTTGCACTTCCCTTTTCATCACTGGCAATGTCAACCAAGGGACACAAAGAAGGATATGGTTGCCTTCTGGAGGTCCCAGTAGGACCAGTAAAAACTGTTGGGATAGTCTCCCTCCTGGGAGACTTCTGAACACATGGAGGAAGGTGTGGGAAGTAGATGGAGGGTTTGAACTAGGGAGTGATGGTGTAAAATCTCTGACCATTTTGGGAAGTTACTACAGCTAGGAGAGCAGGATCTATCTGACAGGTCTTACACAGCTGGGGGTTGTCCCTGAGGGAAAAGAACACTTGCACATAGGGCACCTCAGACCACTTTTCTTCCTGTTTATAAAAAGTTTCTATTTGAAAAATGATGTCATAATTAAGAGTACCCTCTGGGGGCCATTGTTCACCAGTGGAGAGTTGATACTGAGGCCAGGCCTGGGTGCAGAAGAAAACCATACATTCATTTTTCAGTGCCTGGGGATCAAACATGTCCCATTGCTTCAGAATACAGCCCAGCGGACAGAGAATCCCACTCCGTATTCCTGAGTGGTCAGAGCATCCTCTGACCAACCCAAGAAGCCATCAGACCAAACAAAAGGAAGCGTCCTTCCAGTGCTTAGGGAAGAGTCCCTGAGGAGAGTGGCCTCCTCAGCTGTGCGCTTGTCTGGAATTAGCCACTCTTACCAGTGTAGCGCTTAGTGCCCGCTAGTTCTCCTGTACTTATAATGTGCTGGCAGCACAGCTCCGAGAAATCAGGGATCAGGGAGCCTTGGTCCCACCTGATGCATATATTCTGCCCCTTTTTGACCCTTCCCCACACTAGCCTCAGAGTATCAATCAAAGTGGGGATGAGCCCCATCCTGGAGAAAATGGCTGTGTGATGGTTGCACATTTAACTCTATAAAATCTGTACAAGCTTTTTCTAAACTCTCTGTAACAAAAAGTAAAGTAGGCTTTCCATCATGACCAGGTCTTGGTGTTAAATGCTATGCTTTTCTAAATTCCCTTTCTTTCCCAAAGGTTAGTAAGGCAACAATAAATTAGGGTTGACTTGAGAGACACTGTGAAACTTTTTGTATTACAATTAGTTTCACTTGGTCAAGGTCCTAGACAAACCTAGAATTATCTTAAATTCCCCCGTACTGGAGGAAATCAAATACCCAGGGTCATCCTCATTGCTCTTCTTTATTTTTAAGAGATTGAGCAGTAGCCAAGGTTCATGGCTAGTCCCACCTTGGATAGTCATCCTGGGCTTCCCTTCACAGGCCTCTGGTTGCTCAGACAAACTGTGGAGGGGAGTCATGTTGCCCCTTGTTTAGGGCTGACTTCTCTTTAGCAAGGTCAATGCTTGTGTTTTTAGGGACATAAAAACACTAACAAACAGTAATAACTCTCAACCCATCTAAAACATCTAATAAACACTTCTAAAAAAACCAGAATACCCTTACAAAACAAAGCATATATGCTATTAAAGGAGAGGAAGAGAACTAGAAGAGGTCTACAGAGATAAACAGAAACAATTTGGGACCATGGAAGAGAAGAGAAGATAGGAAAAGCTGGGAAAGCACAAGTTTTCAAAGGCCCTCCCAGTCCTGGGGTCAGAACCATTGCTGGGGACCCCAGGGCCTCTGGGTGCTACCTCCTTACTAGGCTCTTGACCAGGGAAAAGGAATAAACAGAGAATAGGTTCAACATTCTTCCAACAGTCCCTTCCCCACCTTTCTCTATACATTATTAAAGCTAAGCATAAAAATGGACAATTTCCCCTGTGTATTTTGATCTTCTTTCTGAAGGCTCCCAGGATACACATTAGGTAAATTTGCCTTTTCTCCAACTATTCTGTCTTTCTGAGTTAATTTTTTAGCAAAACTTCCCCTAAATCCTACATTATTTTTAGAATTATTCGAAATTCCAGAAAACTGTGTGGAACTGTGTGTATTCTCTGCCCGCAACCCTGGGCTCCTGGCGCTCCCCTCTGCTCTCACTCCGAGGTCTGGAGGCCTGTCTCCTGGGAGTCCAGATTCTTGGGAGATTTCTTGGGGACATAGACAGTGCGTGGGCTGCAGCCGTTAAGTGCTGGCTCTGAGCGCGGGAGCGAGGAGAGGACAGTTGGCTGAGGGGGAGCCGCACTGGAGTGGCAGTTCCCTGAAGTGCGGTATGGCAGCCATCTTTTGGCAACAGTGCAGCCAGGCATAAAACTGTGTGGAACTGTGTGTATTCTCTACCTGCAACCCTGGGCTCCCAGCACTTTCCTCTGCTCTCACTCCAACATCTGGAGGCCTTTCCCCCAGGAGTCCAGACTCTTGGGCAATTGCTTGAGGGGTGTGGACGGTGCCAGGTCTGCAGCTGGTCGGTGTAGACTCTGGGGCACGAGAGTGGGGAGAGGATGATTGGCTGGAAGGGAACCGCACCGGAGCAGTGGTTCCGTAAGGCATAAAACAGCAGCCCTCCTTTGGCAGCAATACAGCTCACTACCGGATATTCTGAAACCACACTTCCTGTTTCCCTGGGCAACCAGAGACCATGAGTAAACGATTTGCCTGAGGCAACAGCCATTTGCAATCCGGGGAAACTCCCAGGGTGGGGCTGACCCAGAGGTCCACTTTACTGAGCCTAAGATGCACCTGGCCCTCAGGGGATTGTCAGCCTATAGACAAAGAAAGGCACCAGGACAGAACTGACAGCTAACTGAATACAAGAGCAAAGACAAGCTGATTTGGAACTCAATTCAACTTCTCTTCTGCAGGAGAACCGCAAAGTTGTTCTGTTCTGTTCTGTCAGTAACATTAACCAGGGGCGAGGCTGGACCTGAGTGAAAACCCCCTGACCTTCATCAAGTGCCCAAGGTTATCAGGCCTCACCTCCTCCTGCTAGAGAGAGGCAGAGTGCAGTGGCCTGGCAGACTTCCTTGTGATTCAGGCAGGTGCAAACTCCTGGAGAATCAGTTCACTACAGGCAACTGGGTCAGCCAACTGCAGGACTGTCAGTGACTGGGTGTGACAGTGTTGCAAGGTGGGGAAGGAGGCATCAACTTTCCCAGACTGATCTATTGACTGGGTGGCTCCTTCTGACTCCACGCAGCACTGGTGCAAGCTACATCAGAGTAGTCACCAGACCCCTGTGATCCAGTTCCCAGAGACCTCTCAAACTCTCTCACCCAAGACAGCTGCAAACTGAGACAATTGATTTGGACCTTTTGAACTGAGCCAATCGCCTGAGGACAAATCAGGTGGTGCCCTGGGTGCGCGGTTGTAGGAAAGATTGATTTTCCTTTCCAAATTGATGCCTGTGGGGGGTGGGGTGACTTAATTGCTGATATTTCTCTAATATTGCTGATATTACTCTTTAATCCAGAGTAACTGTTTCACTAGGGTCAAACAGAATCCAGCTGAAAACAAGACAGAACCACTTAGCCCAACCACACCAGACAGGGCTCCAGTTTCTCAGGCCACAATACTGTACGGGCCCTTGGCAAAGCCCCAGAGGAAAAATCAAAGGGAATAAAACAGCCATGGGGCAGAATCAGCGGAAAAACTCTGGTAACATGAATAACCAGAATAGATCAACCCCCCCAAGGAAAGATATGGCAGATGTAAATGAAGAGCCCATTCATAAACAACTGGCTGAGATGTCAGAAATCGAATCCAGAATTTGGATTGCAGACAAGATTAATAAAGTGGAATTAGGAATTCGAGGAGCAATTCAAAAGTTGTCTCAAGAATTTAATGAATTTAAAGACAAAACCACCAAAGACTTAGACACACTGAAGCAAGAATTTGCAGCCCTTAAAGATCTGAAAAATACAGTAGAATCCCTCAGTAACAGAGTGGAGTAAGCAGAAGAAAGGATTTCTGACATTGAAGACAAAGCCTTTGAATGCTCCCAAACTCTCAAGGAGGAAGAGAAATGGAGAGCAAAAATGGATCATTCTCTCAGAGAGCTCTGGAATAATTCGAAGAAGGCCAATATCCAACTTATTGGAGTCCCTGAAACCGATGAAGTCGCCTCGCTAGGCACAAAGGCCCTTCTCCATGATTTTGTGAAAGAAAATTTTCCAGACATGCTGAGAGATTCTGAAATTCAGAATCCCAGCACGATTCAATCCCAAAAAGACATCCCCCAGGCATATCATAATTAACTTCACTAAAGTTGATATGAAGGAGAAAATTTTCAAAGCAGCCAGATGAAAGAAAGCCATTACATACAAAGGGAAGAATATTAGAATGACTGCAAATCTCTCTGCTGAAACTTTTCAAGCCAGAAGAGTGTGGTCATCGACTTTTAATCTCCTAAAGCAAAATAACTTTCAACCCTGGACCCTGTATCCAGCCAAACTGAGTTTCATTTATGATGGAGAAATTAAATACTTTAATTCATATGTTGAAGACATAGACAAATTAAATACTTTAATTCATATGTTGAAGACATAGACAAATTGAATATTTTAATTCATATGTTGAAGACATTCATATGTTGAAGATATTTGCCATAACCAAACCAGCTCTTCAAAACATTCTCTGACCTATCCTCTATAATGACCAACCCAATCCTCCATCACAAAAGTAAACTCACTCAGAAACTTTTGATCAAACTCCAACTTACACACTGGCGAAAGAATTAAAAATGTCCACTGGATTTTTGAAAAATTTGACACACAAAATTTTACCAGACTTATCAATATTCTCCATTAATGTGAACAGCTTAAACTGTCCTCTAAAGAGGCATAGGTTAACTGACTAGATACAAAAACTCAGGCCAGATATTTGTTGCATACAAGAATCACATCTTAACTTAAAAGACAAATACAGACTAAGGGTGAAAGCATAGTCATCCATATTTTAGGCAAATGGTAATCAGAAAAAAGCAGGTGTTGCAATTTTATCTGCAGATACAATAGGCTTTAAACCAACAAAAGTAAGGAAGGATAAGAATGGTCACTTCATATTTATTAAGGGTAATACTCAATATGATGAGATTTCAATTATTAATATCTATGTACCCAACCAGAATGCACCTCTATTTATAAGAGAAACTCTAACAGACATGAGCAACTTGATTTCTTCAAGCTCCATAATAGAAGGAGATTTCAACACTCCTTTGGCAGTGTTGGATCGATCCTCCAATAAGAAGCTGAGCAAAGAAATCTTAGATTTAAACCTAACCATCCAACATCTGGATTTAGTAGATATCTACAGAACATTTCTTCCCAACAAAACTGAATACACATACTTCTCATCAGCCCATGGAACATACTTTTATTAAGTATGCTGTGAATATTTCTGATGTTTGGTTATACTCATACAAATTATTCAGTAAAACTTTTCACAGTCTTGGTTGGTAAAATACTCAAAGTTCAAAATATAACACTTGCTGCATGCTTTCTCATAATTGTTATACTTTTGTTTAAACTCTCTCATTATTTCTTATTCACTTTTTTTCTTCAAAAGGCATACAATCTTTCATTTGGATAAGGTCTTATAGAATAATTTAGAAGGAACAAATGCATAATACCAAATGAAGACCTGTAGGTGATGCATAATTCATATCAGAAAGCAAAGCTTTCTTTTAAAAACTCACAGATTTATTTGTTGGTTGGAAATGGTATTTCTCTTTTCAGTTCAGTGAGCCTAAGTATTATTTCTGAAATCATTTTACACATTTTTTCATCTGTTTCTAATTACAAAGCTCTTTGACTATAAATGACAGTGAATTGATATTTAACACACATGTGTATAATCTCTGGCATGTGTGCACCTTCTCCCACATGCTTTCCTCACCTGAATGTGGGAACAGGTGCACTCCCAAAGAATAAATACACACCCATTGTCCCATGGCAGCAACTCTCTTCCCCTCATTTATTTTATTTTATAGTTTTCCAAATATATGTGTATTAAGCACAATATTTTAGGAAATAAATAATAACTTGAAGGTAAGCTTTTGATTCTCCAACTATTAAATCATTTTAGTTATTCTGAGACTTTTTTCACAAGCCCCAGAAAATTAACTATTAACTACTGAGATGTGTTTTCTCTTTGACATTAGAATCACTAGAACATGAAAAAAAAAAAAAAAAAAAGAGGGAGAGAGAGATTCATAGAACATGGATGTCTTATTATTTTGTTAAGGAGAAACGTTTTCACTTGGCTCACATTTAAGCACCTCTTTTTCTTAAGCCATTTGTTAATTTCACTTTCTCACCCTGAACACTCTGTTTAAAGTTGTCACTCTTCCATTCCATTCCCCACACCTTGCTCTTCTTTTGTCTTTTTGCTTAGCACTTAGTGACATCCACACAACACATCTGGGTAAAGATAGAGGTTTAGAACATTGATATATCTCAAGTATCTAGTAAAATAGATGACAGGTATCTTACTGTAACTAAGTAGCTGCCAAATGAGTGAATCTTCATTTTGACAATGAGAAAACTTAGGCATGGACAAGTTAGCCAGTTTACCAGACTTACATAACTCGGATGCTACCGCCTGCTTTCAAAGTCTTGGCCACTACACTCATTCTTCCTGAATTTGGGAGGACCAACATTCACCTGCCTCAGGAGCCTGGAACCACACTGCACTAACTCTCCTCAGGACACACCTAATGGCTCATTATTTTGTCACAATCATAGTAAGAGACTAACGAGAAGAATGAATGTCGGCTTTGTGGGAAACCTATTCTGAGGAAAGTTTTCTCTTTAGAGAATAAACCTAAATATAAACCTAAATTCTTTAGAGAATAAAAGAAAATTTTCTTTGAAGTCCGTCAGTGGCGTACATAGCATATTTCACAGCTGAATTGGATTTTTTCTTGGTTATATGCTGCATCATGTCTTCCCCAAATTATACATTGAAGTCTTAACACCCAGTAGCTCTGAGTGTGAGTGCGTTTTGAGATGGAGTTGTTAAAGATGTAGTTAAGGTAAAATGATGTCATATATGTAATACTGGTTGTAATTCAATCTTACGGGTTTCCTTATAAGAAGGGATTAGTACACAGAAGAAGGAACATGTGTGGACACGGGGAGAAGACGGCTGTCTCAACGCCAAGGACACAGGCCTCTGAGGAAACCAAACTTATTAACACCTTGATCTTGGACTTGTAACCTCTAGGGCTGTAAGAAAATTAATTTCTGCTGTAGAATACCATCCAGTCTGTGGCATTTGGTAATGACAGCCTTAGAAAACTAATCATTAAAAACAAATTATCCAGACAAGAAATGCAGAGAGAAAATTTTCTCTTCCGACATTGGTGTGGGGTGAAGGGCAGTATTTAAAATGAAATGAAAATATAAAAAACATAAAAAACACAAGTTAGTATTTTTAACCACGTTAATGTGTACTTTGGGAAAGATAGGAGGGAAAACTGCATAAGGAAATGCTTTTAAAAAGAAAGAATTGGCTCAGAGACGTTTTTGCACAAAGCGTGCCAGAATTGAAGTAGTTAATGCTCTGCCTCATATATAGGATCATACACTACTGCTTTCCCCACACCTACTGTTGGAACATAAGAATGTGTCAGAGCACAGGATTAGACACAAGCTCCACCCCCAAATAGTCTAATTCATTCAAAATCATTAAGAACTCGTTCTCAAAGAAAATTTCTGCAGCCCCAAATTTACACATGTGTGTTTGTTATTTAGAATTCAGACCAATGAAGGACCTTTAGTGAAAATTGTGATGATACAAAAGGATAGCATTTGATGCATGTTATTTGGTTTAAACCTTTTACAGATAGTGTAGCCCTTATTGCAGGAATGCCTTCCATGGTATCCCAGCTCCTTTTTATTTTTACCTGTATTTTGCATTTTGCTTCTTCCTCAATAGTAAGATTTCTTTCTTTCTATTCTGGCATAGCTGGAATTACTTTTCTTTTCTTTCTTTTTTTTTTTTTTTTTTTTACGTTTCCACAATTTATTTAATCATTCCCTATTGGTAGTCATTTAAATTGTTTTCAGATTTTGCTTATTGTAAAACAAAACTACAGTACATATTCCTTTTTGTGCAAATTTATAAATATACATTTTTTAAATTAAATCATAGCTGTGTACATTAATGTCATCATGGGGCACCATACACTAGTTTCAAAGTGGAATTACTTTTCAAATAAACCTTTTGTTGTTGTTTGTCTACATAATATATCGTGTGTTTTACTCGTGTAAGAATGAAACTATCAAGTGGCCTGAATACAGACAAAATGGGTGATTCCAAGGTCCGTCTGGGTTCTGTAGGAAGATGGCCTGTTTGTCATGAAATTATTTTCCCAAAGTGATTAAAAGAAAATTCTAGGCATCAATGGAGGCCTGAGATTTAATCCTATTTGGACTTGGTGTTCACCTGGGAGATATGTTGTATGAGGAATTCCACATGAAGCGCTCCTCCTGGGTACCTGGAAGGCAAAGCTATGGCCTGTGTAGGATAGTCTGGGTTTCTCCAGGCCTTCCTCCTCATCCAGCTGATTGGAATTCTCAAAATCATTTTAAAATGACAGAATAATGTCTCCCACATCCTGGGTAATGCTCAGCAAAAGGCAGAGGGGCTGAGAAAGTCAAGAACAAGCTGAATGATCGCAAAATACCACACAATTTAATGTTGATACCAATGAATATTAGTTATTCATTGATATTAATATTCATTAACTACTATTAACATATTTAATATTTGTCACAGTAGTATGTGACAGAGACAATTCTTACTGCCACTACACAAATGGAGAAAATGAAGCACAGAGCTCCAGAGTTATCTGTCCAATGCACACACACAGCTGGTACACGCTAAACCGAAATTTAAACAAAGCCAGGGCTCCAGATACTGTTCTTACCCAGAGGCACAGAGTGCGTGTTAAAGGGGGATTTGCTCTGCTCAGCTCTTTCCTTTTGGATGTGTCTAGTAAAGGAAGGAAATAAGTTACGGAGTCGCAGCTAACGTTTCTTTCTCAGGGTTTCATTATGTGGCAAGAAACACATTTTTTTTTTTTTTTTTTTTTTTGCAGTTTTTGGCCGGGGCTGGGTTTGAACCCACCACCTCCATCATATGGGGCCAGTGCCCTACTCCTTTGAGCCACAGGCGCCACCCCCAAGAAACGCACTTATTTCACAATGGCACTCAGGTCCGAAATAAGCATCACCATGCTCTCAGTTCGACCTTCCCTAATACAAGAAAGATAGCATGGCCTTCTTAGTTAAAGGGACAACCACTCAACCCAGACAACTTAAGAACATGAAGACTCAGGTTATTTGGAGAAAAGAACCATCATGGCACTTGGAGAATAGCTCTTAGAGAGCAGTGGTTCTCTGCATGGTTACAAAAACAAGTACGATAGAAGAAAAGAGGCCTCAGCGAAGGTCCTGAAGAGAAATAGCACTGGATGAGTCATCTTTCCTTGGGCTAGCTCTGGTTACTTTCAGCTCACATGTTCTGCCCAGCAGAGCTATATGTACATATAAATAGAGAGAAATAGAAGTACCTGGCCACAGAAGGGTCTTTGCTTACTTTCCAGTCTAATGAGTCAGAAACAAGTAAGCAACAGCATCTTCCCTCCCACACTCATGCACACGCGCATGCACACACATACCTCTCAGCAGGCAAATGTAAGTAAGTGATTAAGCAAAGTTACTGCTCCTGCAAAGTCAGTAGAGAAGGTTTTTCAGATTCCTCCAAGATGGTTTAATTACACAGATTCTCACCAAATGTTTTAGCATCAGATTTCAATCTCTTGGCACACAGAGAAACAGAATCCTACGTACTGCTTCCTGCAGCCTATTAGTGGGCGAGAAATTGATGAGAATAAAAAATTCTTCTCAAAAAGAGCAGATCCTTTATAAGTCACAGATTTTACTTAGCTACTTTCTAACTTCAAATTCTTGTTTACATTGTGAGAGAAATCAGTGGCCTCATTTTAAAGGTCATACAACCTTTTATGATGGTGATGTTTGCATTAAATGAAGGAAATGTGCAGAAACGAAAGGTCCCAGTAGAGAGTAAAATATTTTATATGCTGCATCTTTTTGTTTGGTTTTGTTTTTATGAAGTATTGATTGAAGCAAAAGATTTCCTTTCCCCCAAATGCTAATACAATGCTGATAATAAATACTTCACATAGAAGTCTTATACGATGCTATTTTTATTCTTTTCAAAATATTAAGGGGGTACAAATGGTTTACGATATATGAATACACTAGATAATGTTGACAACAGCGCTTTTGGTGTGCCTATCACCAGCACATCATTCATTCTACCTGACAGGTAAGTTTTTATTCCTGAACTCATTCTCACTCTCCCCTTCTTGGTTTTCAGTATTGTTTCTGTCTCTTTGTGGCTCTCTCCTCCTATCATTTAGCTCCCACTTATTAGTGAGAACATGCTGTGTTTATTCTTCTAATCCCAAGGTACTTCCCTTAGGATACGGACTTCCAGTTCCATCCTACTTGGTGCAAAAGACATGATTTGCTTCCTTTTTACGACTGAGTGGTACTCCACGGTGTGTGTGTGTGTGTGTGTCTTGTATATTATTCATCCATTCATAAATTGGTGGGCACTTAGGCTGATTCCACATCTTTGCAATTGTGAATTGTGCTGTCATTGTGAATTGTGACATTCCAGGGCAGATGTCTTTTGGATAAAATGATTCCTTTTCCTTCAAGTACATACTAAGTAATGAAAAAGCTGGATTGAGTGGTAAATCTAGTTTTAGTTCTTTAAGGAATCTCTGTACTGTTTTCATAGTGTTTGTGCTAGTTTGCAGTCCCACCAACAGTGTCTTTGCATTCTGCTCCTTTTGCAATAATGCCAACATCTGCTGTTCTTCCTCTTTTTAGTAATGGCCATTCTGACAGGGGCCAGGTGGCATCCCACTTTCATTTTAATTAGCATTTCCCTGATGATTAGTGGTCCTGAAGATTTTTTTCCTGTTTTCTGGTAATTGGTCGGTCTTCTGGTAAACTTCTCTTCATATGTTTGGCTTGGTTTTTGATAGGTTTTTATCTCTGATTTAAGTTATTTGCAGATTCTGAAAATTTGAAGTAGTCAGATGTATAGATTGTGGATATTTTCTCCATTCTGTTTACACTGTTAATTATTTCCTTTGCTGTGCTGAAGCTTTTTAATTCAATTAAATCCCTCAAAATAACTTTTGTTGCTGCCTTTGGAGTCCTACTCATAAATTACTTGCTTAGGCCTATGTCTAGAATGGTTTTTCTTATATTTTTCTAAAAATTATTATAGCTTCATACCTTAAATTTAAGTCCCTCGTCCATCTAGTATTAATTTGAGACATGTGGACCTCGTCTTATTCTTCTGCATGTGGCTAATCAATTTCCCCAGCACCGTTTATTGAATAGGACTTTCTTTTCCCAGTATATGGCTGTTGCCTTCTTTGTTGAAGGTTAGTTGGTCATAGCTTTATGGTTTTAAGTCTGTAGTCTGAGGCACTGGCCTGTGTCTCCACTTTTATAACAGTACCATGCTGTTTACTCTGGCCAGGTAATGTGATTCCTCCAGATTTGTTATTTTTCTTAAGATGACTTTGGCTATCTGGGTATTCTTCTGGTTGTAAATGAAGTTCCGGGTTATGTTTTCTAGATCTGTAAAATAAGACAGTGGTATTTAGATGGAATTGTGTTGAATCTGTAAATCACTTTGGGCCATGTGGACATTTAATTCTGTTAATTCTACCAGTCCATGACCATGGGATGTGTTTCCATTTGTTTGTTCCTCTATAGTTTCTTTTATTAGTGTTTTGTGGTTTTCCTCACAGAGATCTTTCACCTCCTTGATTAAGTACATTACAAAGTATTTTCTTTTCTTTGCAGCCATTGTAAAGGTTATGGAGTTCTTGACTGGACTTTCAATTTGACTGTTATTGGTATGTAGAAATGTCACTGATATGTGCACATTGATTTTGTAATCTGAGCCTTGGCTGAATTTATTTATCAATTCTAGGAGTCTTTTGGTGGGGGCTTCAGAGTTTTCTAAATACAAGATCATATCAGAAATCAGGGATAGTTTGACTTCCTTTTTCCCATTTTTCCATGTTTTTTATTCCTTTCTCTTGCCTGATTGATCTGATTAGGATTTTCAATAAAATATTGAATAGAAGTAGTGACACGGGGTGTGCTTGTCTTGTTTTTAGAGGGAGTATTTAAACTTTCCCCCATTTAGAATATTGGCTGTGTGTTGTCATATTTGGCTATATAATACTGAGGCATGCTTTTCTATGCCCACTTTGCTGAGTATTTTTGTCATGAAAGGGTGTTAGATTTTATCCAAGTTTTTTTTTTTTTTTTTTTTTTTTTGCATTTATTAAGTTGATTATAAGGCCTTTTATTTTGGTTTCTGTTTATGTGGTGAATCGTATTTATTGATTTACATATGTTGAATTATCCTTGCATTCCTTGGATGAAACCTATGTGATCTTTGTGATGTGCTGTTGAATTGGTGGTAAGGATTTTAGCTTCATTGTTCATAAGGGATATTACTCTGCAGCTTTCTTTTTTGTTGTATTTTTCCGGGATTTGGTATGAAGGCGATCCTCGCTTCACAGAATGAACCAGGAGAGATTCTCTCCTTATCAATGTTAGGGCATAATTTCTATAGGATAGTTGCCAGTTATTCTTTATATATCTGGTAGAATTTAACTGTAAATCCTCCTGGTTCAGGGCTTTTTATTGATTGGGAGATTTTGTATTACACTTTAATCTCACTGCTCATTGCTGGTCTGCTTAGGATTTCTATATTTTCCTGATTCATGTTTGGGAGGGTGTGTGTTTCCAGGAATTTTTTTCATTTCCTGTAGGTTTTCTAGTTTGTGTGCATAGAGATTTTTACAGTATTAGCAGATGATTCTATTTTATAATGTAATTTATTCACAGTACTTCTGAGATATCATTTGTAATAGCTCCTTCTGTTGTGGTCATTTGAGTCCTTTCTCTTCTGTTTCCGGCTATTCTGGGTAGCAGTCTATTGATAGTGTTTATCTTTGCATAGAACAAACTTCTTGTTTCATTAATGCTTTTTATATTGGGGGTGGTTACATTTCTTTTATTCGATAGTTCTACTCTGAGCTTTATAATTTCCTCTCTTCTGATTGCTTTCTACTTTTTGTTTCTAATTCCTTAAGATGGGACAAGAGGTTGATAAGTTCCCAGTTTTCTGTCTTTTTGATACATGTATTTAAGGCTATAAACTTTCCTCTTGGCTCTATTTCTTCTGTATCTCATATATTTGAAAAGCTGTAAACCCTTTGTTATTCAATTCAAAGAATCTCTTATTTTCATTGTTATTTCATCATTAACCCAGGGTTGTTCAGTAGCAACTTAATTTCTATAACTTTGTATGGATTTGAGTTTCTCATGCAATTGATTTTTAGTTTTATTCCACTGTGATCTGAGAAGATACATGGTATGATTTCAATTTTTCTGAATTTGCTCAGAAAGGCCATAATTCTTGGAAAACATCCAGTGTGTTTCTACAATCTTGGAAAACATCCAGTGTGCTGATAACAGGAACATATATTCTATGGTGTGGGAGTAGAGTGTTCTGTAAATGCCTTTTAGGCCTATTTGTTCTAAAGTCCCATTTAAGTTCAGTATTTCCTTGTTTATTTTCTGGTTTGATGATCTGTCCACCTTGTCAATGGACTGTCAAAGTCCCTGGAAATCATAATGCTATTGTTTATCTCTTTGCTTAGATCTAGTAGGATTTGTTTTATGAATCTGGGAGTTCTTGCATTAAGTGCATATATACAGGGTGTTGATAAAGCTCATGTGCATTTTACTATGTTAAACTCTTTTAAATTGCACATGAACTATATTTTCACCCTGTCTCTTTATGATTACACGATGACCATCTCTGTCATTTTCTTACCTTTGTTCTTACCATTTAAAATCTATAAGAATGGCTATACCTCTTCTCTCTTGGTTTCCATTTGTGTGGAATACTTTTTACGATCCTTTAATCTGTGTCTGTGCAAGTTCTTATGGATTAAATCTGTTTCCTGGAGACAGAAGATACTTGGGTTGTATTTTTTTTTTTTTCATCCATTCAGTCAGTCACTGCCTTTTAAGTGGGACATTCAGACTGGTCATGTTCAATGTTAGTCTTGATATGTTAGACACTATTCTGATCAACAAGTTGAATAAATAGTTTTGTTTTTAATCTTGTGTTATATAAGAGCTATCAGATTTTACTTTGGGGTGTTTTTATACTGATGGGTTTCTATTGTGCTTTTCATATATAATCCCCTTTTAATCATTTTCTGTAGGGCAAGTCTAGTAGTGACAATTTTCCTTCGTGTTTACATATTTGATGCAGTCTTTATGTCACCATCATTTATAAAACAGATTTTCAGGATACAAAATTCTTAGATGAAAGTTGTTCTATATAAGAATATTAAACATGAAACCCCAATCCCTTTTGGTTTGTACAGTCTCTGCTAAGAAGTCTGCTGTTAGCCAATGGATTGGCAAATTTGCCTTTGCAGGTTAGCTGTTACTGTCATCTTGCAGCATGCAGAAATTTCTCCTTCAATTTGACTCTAGCTAGGTTGACAACTATGTGTGTCTTGAATATATACTATTTTCTATGAATCTTCCTGGCATTCAATGACCATCTTATATCTGGATATCCAAATCTCTGGCAATACAAGGCATGTTTTCCTCAATAATTCCCTTGAATAGGTTTCTCCTGATTTTTGCTTTTTTTTATTTTTTAAGTTTTCCTCAGGAATACCTATAATTGGTTTTTTGGCCTGCTTTGCATAGTCTAACATATCCCTGAGTGTCCATTCTTCTTTCTGCTTTTTCTACATCTTTTATTGAGTAAAAAATAAAAAACATTTGGGTTTCGGCAAGAGACTTTAAATACTTGCCTCAACAAGAAGGGGATTATTCCTATTAACTGCCAAAAAGGGAGGCATCTGTTTATTTTTACAGGAGAAGTGCTACTTTTATGCTAACAGATCTGAGATCGTGCAAAACAAAACACTCCAAGAAGATCTAGAAAAGAGAAGAAAAGAAATTCTAGAAAATC
>CAUYPK010015765.1:0-35742 GCA_963574355.1 Loris lydekkerianus | reverse complement strand
AATGTTCATCATCCCTATGTATTAGAGAAATGCAAATCAAAACCACCCTGAGATACCATCTAACCCCAGCAAGAATGGCCCACATCACAAAATCTCAAAACTGCAGATGCTGGCATGGATGTGGAGAGAAGGGAACACTTTACACTGCTGGTGGGACTGAAAACTCATACAATCTTTTTGGAAGGAAGTATGGAGAACCCTCAAAGAACTCAAGCTAGATATCCCATTTGATCCTACAATCCCATTACTGGGCATCTATCCAGAAGGAAGAAAAATCCTTTTATCATAAGGACACTTGCACTAGACTGTTTATTGCAGCTCAATTTACAATTGCCAAAATGTGGAAACAGCCTAAATGCCCACCAACCCAGAAATGGATTAACAAGCTGTGGTATATGTACACCATGGAATACTATTCAGCCATTAAAAAAATGGAGAGCAGAGAGAGGGAAGGAGGGAGGGAGGTGGGGCCTTGGTGTGTGCCACACTTTTTGGTGGCAAGACATGATTGTAAGAGGGACTTTACCTAACAAATGCAATCAGTGTAACCTGCTTTTTTGTACCCTCAATGAATCCCCAACAATAAATAATAATAATAATAATAATGAATACTTCCTGGATCATCCTCAGTTGTGCACCCTTATGAACTTAGTGAGAATTTCCCTGGGATATATACACATATATCCAGCCGGAGAATGACTGGGTTGTAGGATGCACATGTATTAATTTGAGTCTGTGGCACAGATTACTGTTTAGAAAAGCTGTATCAATCTATAATTCCATTTACAGTAGATGAGGAATGTGATGGCCCCACATTACAACAACACTTGGCATTTGCCAGCTGTCTTATTTTGTGACAAAAATTAGAAATTTGTGGCTATGATAAAGTTCATTTGGTATTCTTATATCTTTCTGGTTATCAATTATCTGGGGAATTTTTTTGGGGGGGTTATTCACGTTTTCAGTTTCTCCTGAAAATTGCTCGTCCACATTGTCTGTTCATTTTCTTTCCTCCTCATGTTGCCGTCTCTTGCCAGAGTGACTTGCATTCCTTAGAACACAGATACTTCTCACCACCTTTATAGCTGCAACTCTTAATAAACCAATATTATTCCCAAACCCCTATCACTCTTGCTCCTGATAGTCTATTTTCAACAAAGTATCTAAAATTATACTATTTAAATATAAGTCAAATAATCATATTTCTGCTCAGAATTTTCCATGTTTTTTCAACTGATTGCAAAAGACCAAGGCATGCTGGAGCTTTCATCCTTTGAAGCCCTTTGGTTTCCGTTTTGGTCTTCTACCTCCTTCTCCCCACTTTCCTCCCCCCTTTAAACACACTGATCTCTTAGGTAATCTTTGAAAGCCAAGTTTACTTTTACCTCAGGGCTTTGCCATTACTGTGTCTTCTGCCTGAAATATTAATAGCTTACTCCATTTCAATCATTGCTCATCTATTACTTTCTCTGCAAGCCCTTTCCTGAGGAGCCATTTAAAAATTACATTTCCATCACTGGCTCATGGATGAAGCAAGATGGCTAAACAGAAATCTCCAGCATTTATCCCCTGCATGAACACCAAATTTTACAACTATCCATTCAAGAGTGCACTTTTAGAAGAATAAAAAATCCGGGGCACAACCGTAGTATCAGATCATAACATTATGTCAAAGAAAGAGACATTAAGAAGGAAAGTGAAAGACAATCTTACATCACTGCCTGTGCTACCCTCCCCAGTCCCTCAGCAGCAGTGCACCAGAGCCCTGGGTGGAAAGAGAATCTGTTTACCCAGGGGAAGGAGAGTGAAGTGATTGTGTGATTTTACATATTTTCTCAGGGCCATCCTGTCACAGGGGAAGGAAGTGCAGGGCAGAATTTTGCAGGCACTCCTGGAGGGAGCATATGGAACAGCCCAGCCAGAGGGCAGAAACCTGATTTCCTGATAGACCCACCACTGGCTGACAGAAAAGGCCTGGGGCCTGGGAAAAATATGTAAGACAATCAGGCCACAAAGAGTGGTTTGGGGGCAAGTACCATGGCTGTGCTGGCTCCAATCCAGGGGACTTGGGGTGCGTGTGACCCAGTGGGGCACCAATGGTGGAAAACAAACTTGTGCCTGTGCCCCCCCCCCCCCACCAGACTCCAGACAGTGCAGGTCAAGGGGGGTATTTTTTCACTTGGTGAAAGAAAAGGGAAGAGTTCAGAGGACTTCTCTACAATGTGAGTATCAGCTCAGCAAAGGTAAGATAAAGTAGCAAGTAGACTCCTGAAGCCCTGATTCCAGTCCTTAGTTCCTGGATGGTATCTGCAGAGCCCCCCGGGCCAGAAGGAAATCCAGTGTTATAAAGGGAAAGACCCAGGCCAGGTAAGATTCACCATCTTCTGACTAAAGATCCTTTGGGCTTTGAATAAACATCACGGACACCTAGGCAGCAGTGCTGATGGGGTTTGGGTGAAACTGGGATGGCTTCGGGCATTACTGGTGCAACTCCAGCCACAGGGGTCACAGGGAACACCCATGTCACTGCTGCTCAACTACAGAAGCCCAGTGCAGAGAGCAGGAAAAGGAGTGAGAGTCTTCACCTGGTAGTCCAGGAAATTCCTCTGTATCTTACTCAAGTCTATGAAGGCAGTACTAACAGGAGTCTGTAAGAAGTCACAGCATTATTGGTATTGGAGCACCCCCAGTACTGATACAACTGCAGCGACCAAGGATTGAGATCACAGCACTCAATTCCTTTTGAATACCTAGAAAGCTTTCTCAAGAAGGATCAATTCAAACCAAGCCCAAATTTTGAAGAATAGAAAAAAAATACCTAATTCATTAATGCCTAGACATCAACAAACATTCCCAAACATTAAGAACACCCAGGAAAAAATAAGACCTCACCAAGTGAACCAAATAAGTCACCAGTGATCAATCTGACAGGGATCTTTCAGACAAAGAATTCAAAATAGCTCTTCTGAAGAAGCTCAGTGAACTTCAAGACAACATAGAGAAGTAATTTGAAAGTCTATCAGAGAAATATAACAGAGATTGATTTCAAAGAAAGCAGAAATTCTGTAGCTGAAAAATTCAAAGGACAAACTGAAAAATGCATCAGAGTCTCTCAACAGCTGACTGACCAAGCAGAAGAAAGAATTAGTGAGATGGAAGATAGGCTATTTGAAAATGCACAGTTAGTAGAGTAAAAAGGAAAAGAATAAAAAAGAGTGAAACCTGCTTAGAAGATCTAGAATACAGCTTCAAAAGAGCCAAATGAAGAATGACCAGCCTGAAAGAGAAGAAAGAGAAAGTAGTTTCCAACCTCAGAGAATGATATCAATATTTAGATAGAAGAGGGTAATAAAACACCATGTAGAGTTAATGCAAAACAGACTTAACTCAAGGCATTGAATAATCAAGCTCCCAAAGACTGTAGATACAGAAAAAGTCCTAAGAGAAGCAATAAGAAAGAAAAAATAGCATATGAAGGAGCCCCATTACATTTGGAAGCAGACTTCTCGGGGGAAACCTTGCAGGTCAGGAGAGAAGGACATAACATATTCAAAGTACTGAAGGGAGAAAACCTTAACTCTAGAATATTATATCCTTCAAAAGTATCCCTCACACATGAAGGAGAAAGACTTTCCCAGGCAAATAAAAGCTGAGAGATTTCAACAGATGAAATCAACAGTCAGAAATGTTTCACTGAGTTCTTTAACCTGGCAGGAAAAGACATTAAGGAAAGATAAGAAATCATCTGAAGGTATACAACTCACTGGTCAGCAAGTAAACAACTACAGAATACTCTATTGCTATAATTATGCTCTACAAACCACTTACATCTTGAAGACAAATAGGCAAATCTATCAAATATAAAAACTATAACAACTTTGTAAGAGATAGTTTAAAGAGATATAAATGGAAACAATAAAAAGTCAAAAGTATGATACATGGAGTGAAAGTGAAGAGTTTCTTTTACATTTATCCTTGTTTGTTGATTTTTTGTAGCAGAAGTTAGATACCATCTTTTTTTTTTTTTTTTTTTTTTTTTTTTTTAGGCAGAGCCTCAAGCTGTCGCCCTGAGTAGAGTGCTGTAGCATCACAGCTCACAGCAACCTCCAACTCCTGGGCTCAAGCAAGTCTCCTGCCTCAGCCTCCCAAGTAGCTGGGACTACAGGCATCCATCACAACGTCCGGCTATTTTTTGATTAAGGCCATCATTGTTGTTTGGCGGGCCGGGCTGGATTTGAAATCGCCAGCTCAGGTGTATGTGGCTGGCGCCTTAGCCACATGAGCCATAGGCATCGAGCCTAGATGTCATCTTTTAAAAATAAGCTAGGAAAGATTTCTTGCAAGCCTCATGATAACCTCGATTCAAAAAACCTACAAGAAATGCACACACACACACAAAAAGAAATAAATTAAAATACACCATCAAAGAAAATAATTGTAATGCAAAAAAAAAAGAAATGAAGGAAGAAAGAAGGACATAGATGGCTGAATGGATGAATATTCCTGGATGAAATGTGTATCTCACTGGTTTTCATATGTTTTCTTGCTAAAATTACCTTATGCACTTTGAAGTGAAAGGCAGAACGAATGAGCTTTCATTATTAACTATCTAGGACTTGCGTGTGCTTTACTAACCAACATTTGTTCTTTGAGTATTCTTGAACATTTAGTTAGCTTATAAAGATGTCTCACTAGGCTTGAAAAATTACTGGTAAGCTATATCTATGTAAGCAAGTCATATATCCTTGTAAGTGAATATAAGCTAGTATGTGTGACACTGTGGTGATCCATTAGCCGATTTAATCTTATTACCACTTCTGGCTTGTTTATTTGGTAATAATTCAATTCTAAACAAGGGTTTTTGAACATATTTACTGCTGTAAAATGTATACTCTTTATTCTGATTTTGCCTTCAAGACACTGAAATGTTATTAAAATATACTAACACAATACCCAATCCGAGAGTTGCAGCTACAAGGTTCCTCTAAGCTTCTCACAATTTTCACTTAGCTACTTTAAACATCAATTCTTTAAGACTTGAGATTCTAAATTCAGATGTACATGTGTTCAAGGGTAACATGGCTCAGCCTCAATATGAAGGGGAGAAAATTCCAATATCTGTTCATTACGGTTGTTTTAACTATTAAACAAGAAAGCATAAATAAATTGCTTGACACAGTTCATGTTTAGATTCTCATTCTTTATAAGAATTACAGTTACTTTTGTTTCCTCTTGACTTCTGATTGGCTAGAAGTTACAAATGGCATGCCAAACCTTTCATACTTATATCTGTCACCCTAGATATGGAACTTACTATCAACTGCATATATCACATGAGAGTTAGGAGAAAACTGGTATGTGTGTATTTTAGTGATTTCACAGATAAGCATTGTCCTAGTTACAGCAGTTGTAAAAAAGAAAAGAAAAATTCTCTTGTCCTGTATCCCTGAGTGTGCCTGTGGTTTAAATTAGAGCATGGATTAGAATACAAAAAGTTTCTAAGACCAATAAATTAATCTTCCCACAGGTATAAGGTACTTTGCACCCCATAACAGTAGATCAGAAGAGCCAAAATGAAACCCCGGGCTTTCAAGAAGAGTGAGGTTACAATTATCAACATGCCGGTCTGTCTTGTCATTGGTCTTCATCTCAGGCCAGAAAAGGAAAGTTTCAACATCCACTTGATCGCTTACATTACCAAAAGAATCTCTGAGAATCCCTTTAAAGATAACAAGACCTTGCTTTCCATGAACTAATGAAAACATTCTCCTTCTCTATTAAGGCGTAGGCACTGCTAATGTACTTCTCTGGCTATACTGAAACACTGGAACATTCAAAACATAAGAGCTCGCAAATCCCACTTCTAAAGCAGTGTTTAAAGGTTATCTTTACTTCCTGCAGTGATTATAGATACACTTACAAATGTTTGTGCCAAGAAGTATTTGAAAATATAGCTTAAACCTGGTAGCAACGTTGTTACTACAGTTAAAGGCTTATAATGTGTTCAATAACAAGTTATTCGGCAGGTGTGAATACTGTGATTGGGCCTTCTAACAAATGCATGTATTCACTTTTCCCTCTTGCTTAAATTTCTTTAGCCACACTGTTATCAATTGCTTTGAGAGATACTTAATGGTCTGTCATTAATAAAGTTACATACAATTTCTTACATCATAATGCTATTTTGTAAAAGTGCTCTCATATACTTACCTAAAAAGTAGGGTTCTTTACATTTTAAACAGAATATTCACTTATATTTTAAAAGAAAATCCTATGTCATAATGTACAAAACATACTTTGATGTAAATTTAAATTCTACTTGATCAATTGTCCAGATAGGCCTGAAAGAATAAAATAAATTACTTCTAATTCTTACTGAATAATCTCCATAATTTTGCCACAATATATGCACAAAATAGGTCCTTAAATGGTAATGCACTGTGTCTACGCAACTCTGTAAAAATATACTGTAGGTAGAGACATATTTGAATTAAAGTGTACCTATTATTTTTAGCTTTGAGAATTAATATGACGGAAGACAACACAGAACCTTCCTCATCTATAATTGCACACATAGAAAATCTGAGTCTGTGGATCTAATTTTGAATGCATTCGGAGCACTTCACTGAGTAAATGAGAATGATGTGACATGATTTCTAAAGGCAAAAGATGCTTTCAAATGGGTATAAGTAGAACACCATATTACAGCTTCTTAATGCTGGATTTTAAGTGAGAAAAGACAGACTTTTTTCAGAGAAACAAATGTATAAAATCGGCCTTCAAGAAAGTTTGCAATTTCATTCACCATGTATAGGAGATTTTTACTTGCCAAAATGTTTTAAAAGTATTGATTCAATGTTAGAAATAGTACTTAAGACTATTATTCATCAAGAGTAAATTAGCATAGGTTTTCCAAATAGTGTACCATGTTCAGAAGGAGGTTTAACCATGGTTCATGCTGTGTATTTTTCTCCAGCTATAGTAATGTTTTAACAAGAATGACCATTCCTTTTTTTTTTTTTTTTTTAATTCAGACCCACATTTGTGCCACATAATTAATGAGTTAAAAGAAGGGTTTGCATGCGTAAGTGTAGAGGAGAAGAAACTTCCTCGTTGCCTCAGAAAGTTCACAGAGATCAGCTCACAATAAGTCAAACCAAAAAGAGAAAGATTTATTTACTGTGCATGTGGGGGAATCACAGAGTGATTTTTCATATCAGAGAGGGGCTCAAAAATTTACATACCTTCATTTTTGAAGGGAGAGGGAGATGAGGAATATAGATAATTCTGTTTAGGGGCAATTAATGGTTACTGGGAGGGGGGGATAAATAGATATCTGGGAGAATGAATAGATGGGGGAAATAGATGGGCATGTAAATGTTCCTCTTTGGAAGTTAAATTAATTAACCTGAGAGACAGGTATTATACTTAAAATGATTTGGGCCAGTTCTGGTTGCATTCATAATCTCCTTTCCTGCAATATTTAAGATAATAGAGAAGGGAAGGTTTGTCAAATGTTCTTTCTGATTTTATTTTTTTAGACAGATTCTCATTCTGTTGTTCATGCTAGAATGCCCTGGCATCATCCTAGCTCACAGCAACCTCAATCTCCTGGGCTCCAGCAATCCTCCTGCCTCAGCCTCCCAAGTAGCTGGGACTATAGGTGCCCTCTAGGATGCTTGGCTCATTTTTCAATTTTTCATAGATATGGGGGTCTTGCTCTTGCTCAGGCTGATCTTGAACTCCTGAGGTCAAGCAATCCTCTCTCCTCAGCCTCCCACAGTGCTGGGATTACAGGTGAGAGCCACCAGGCCTGGTAGATGGGTCCTTTTCTTTAGTGGAGAAAGGAGGAAAGCCCCTTCCAATGGCTATTGATCTCTAACGGCCATTAATTCCTAATACTCTTTATACCATGGAGTCATATTTTGTGGTGAAATTTCTTGAGATCTTTCATAGGAAACAATAGCAAAACAAATATTGGCACTCAGCTTCAAAATATAAAGTGCTCTTGGCCAGTTAAATGTGCAGATATAGACCATTTATTCAACTATGAATTATTTGACTATGACTGGGAACAAACTCTGCCCATGACTATTCATGCTGGCCATTGGTGTTACCTTGGGTACAGTTGTATTTTGGTTTGTTTTATTTTATTTTTTTTTTATTTTTAATGTTTAAAAAGAAATAGCTGACTCACATAATTTTAAAAGTCCTTTTTAGTTGTTCATTCACAATCTTTTAATTTTATTTTTTTGAAAAGAGCTGAAAAGAGGAGTAAGACCTGGACATGTTCTGTACACTTTAGGAAACATAAGTCTGCATTTTCAAGCAATCTTTGACAATATGTGTCACATATTCAAATACAAGATAATATATTGATGAACCATCAGATTATTGCTGACCTGGATCCTTGGAGATAGTGAGACAATATAGAGGCAGAACATGGGCCTCACATCTGACCAAGAGAGTTAACCTATGGCAACATGACTCAGCCTAAATGTAGAAACAGAGAAAAAACAAAATCAAAACAAACAAACAAAAAACAGATGGCCTCCTAGCCACTGGAGTTGGGCCTATACCAAGATAAAGAGAGGACCAACTTGTTTGTCTCTTGAGTAATGTCTTCTAGGAATCTACCTGTAAGGAAACCTTGTCTATCCAAATCTAACCATCTTAAACCAGAAAACACCCCCATACTGACCTTACCCTGACTTTCCCCTCATTATATTTGCATTCTAATGCTAAAAATCAGGACCAGAGTGAAGGACTGTGCCCACCAACTCGCCGTCACCAACAGAGCCCTGCCTCTACAAGGGGTGACTTTAAGACTGACATTGCCTCCCTCTTTACAGCCAGTAAAATTGCCCCAGTCCTTTGTTCAGAGAGCCAGCCTGGTTGCCTGTAAACCGGCAATTGTCTCTCCCTAATCCCTTTTTTAAAATAAAAAGTCCTGAACCAGTGCGGTGGCTCACAACTGTAATCCTAGCTCTCTGGGAGGCCAAGACAGATGAATAGCTTGAGCTCAGGAGTTCAAGACCAGCGTGAGAAAAAGTGAGATCCTGTCTCTACTAAAAGTAGAAAAACTGAGACAAGAGGATTGCTTGAGCCCAAGCTGGAGGTTGCTGTGAGCTATGATGCTAGAGCACTCTAGGGTGACAGCTTGAGACTCTGTCACAAATAATAATAATAATAATAATAAAGTCCCAATAAAAGCCTTGCTTGCATAAATCTTTCTGCTCTCACCTCAATTTCTATTGAAACAGGGTCCAAGAACCTCAAGTCTGGTATGTGTAATAATTCCGTAACAAAAATCTTTATTTTGTATTATTTTCTTATCTCTCTTTGTCTCTCAGCCCAAGTTAATTATAACTAAGAAAATTCATTTTGGAAAATGCATTTAAATTGTTTACATTTACCTTAATTTACACAATAAACGGTATGGAGAAGTTGTGAAAATATAATCCTATTTTGCCATAAAATTGCTTTATAATAACAGAACTGTATCACTTTCATTTCTGATATAACTTCATTTAACAATATTTTCTAAGACTTTATGTATTTTCCTTTGCTATAGTCAGATAATCAAATAACTTACAGTAGAAACTTGAGAAACTCCAAACCTGTCTGAGCAATTAACTGGACATCCTGTTAATAATTACCAGAGTGAGTCTTCATCCCTAGTGAGATACTTTGATTTACTTCTTTTAGAGTGAGACTGGGGCATGTATTATATGCTCCTCAGTTCATCCTCATCTTCAAATGAGATCTAAGAAGTTAGGAAAAAGCAAATGTAAATAAAATTGTGTTTGTTGAGTTATAATTGAAAATTCTTTGGAAGCAGATGTGTTTAATTGTGGAGTTTTTATATTGGCTTTTTCTTCCTTTCACCTCCTCTTTTCTTTCCATCCTTTCTTTTCTTTACTTCACTTACTCCTTCTTATTCTCTGCTCCTCCCTCCCTCCCTCTCTGCCTTGCTTCCTTCCTTCTTTCATTTCCTCTCTCACTCCCTCCCACTCTCCCCCCCCTCCATCCCTTCCTGCCTTCCCTCCTTTTCTCCTTCCCTCTATCCCTTCCTTTCCTCTCTCATCCCTCTCTCCCTAATTCCCTTCCTTCCTTCTTTCCTTCCTCACTCCCTTCCTTCTTTCCTTCCTCACTCCCTTCCTCCCTTCTTCCCATCTCTTTCTCTCTTTCATTCTTTCTTGATTATTTGGAAATAATTTTTTACTTAAAAAAGTTATAAAAATAACAGGGGCTCCCACACACCTTTCACTCAACTTCCAGTAATGTTAACACATCTCATAGCACAGGATACTGACCAAAACTTAAAATATTAACATTGGTACAAAACTCTTAATATCAAAATTACAGTTTTTATTCAGAGTTTGTTTGTTTGTTTCCATCCATGACTTTGTTTTTTAGGTGCCATGAATCAACCCAAGATACCAAATTGCAATTGCTCATTATGTTTTCTTGGTCTTCTCCAAGCTCTCAGCTCCTCAGTCTCTTTTCATTTCCAAGACCTTGACCCTTGTTGAAGAGTCTGATGTGTTATTGGTGAAACAGTCCTCAGTTTTGGTTTGTCCGATGTTCATTAACATTAACATTAACCTCTTGATTACTGGGGTTATATACATTTTGGGAAGGAACCACAGAAGTGATGTTTTCCCTTTTCGAATTATCAGGGCAGCATATTGGTGGGGGTAGGATGCTTCACAACATCACTATGTCTTATTGTTAATGATGCAACCTTGATCTTTTAGTTAAGCAGTATCTGCTGCATTTGTCCAATGTGGACCATTACTATCTTTTCTTTGTGATTGATAATAAAAATATTTACAGCTCTACTTTAGACTATGCTGATATCTAGTCACTCTCAAACTTTTGCCCCCAATTTTGCTTTTATCCATTGAAATGGTGGAGGGAACACAATTCATAAGTCTGCATTTCTTTCTGACACCAACTGCAAGTTTTGGAGTCTCTGAGATCCTCATTTTAATAATTTGCTAGAAGAATCCACAGAACTTACAGCAAACTGTTATACTCACAGTTACAGTTTATTAAAACTAAAAGATGCAGATTGAAAGTAGCTGAGGAAAAACTGCACAGGGCAGAGGCCAGGAAAATTTCAAACACATGGTTTCTAACTATTCTACTGCTGGGGATGTTCACAGCTTTGTCTTCTGCACTGAGGTGTGACAATAAGCATTGAGCAGTGCCAACCAGGGAGGCTCGTCTGAGCCTTGGTTTTGGAATCACTATTATGGCTCAATCACACAACCCTATTTGGCTACTGACGTAACTGACCTTAGTCTCCATTCTCCCTGGAGGTTAAGCTGACACCACAAATACAAATGGTCCACTGTTCCCACTCAAAATCACATTGTCAGACTACCCAGCATGGACCAGGGCCCCCACGCAAATAAAACCTTCCTATTAGATATAACATGGCAAAAACTTAGAGATTATCTCCCAGAAGCTGAAGGCAAATGCCAGACCTCTTTGGGGGTAAAGTTAAATTTTTTACTATTCATTCATTGATTACTCTACAGATCTCACTGTAATATTTACTTAATGGTAATTATCTACGTCCCTCTTTTGGTCTACATTTATTAATTGGAATTATTCAATGAGGAAAAACTGTACCCTCTGCTCCACTTAATTTTTTATTTGATTATATATAGAGGTTCAATAATACTGATTTTTCACAAGGGTTATAATTTCTTGTCATCATTTATTTTTGCTCAGATAGACCCAGGGTTGGTACTTGCACACTTTTGACATGGCCTCACCCTATTGGGATCATGTCTACTTTCTCATACCACACAATTCTCCATGCTCATCTCATGTTTTTTAAAACCACCCTGGATCTAACCACATCTCCAAGGATACATGGCTTCCTTTATTGGAGAGCAGCATTTAGAAACCAACATTTGAGTGTTAATTGCACTCCTTACAACTGAGGTGCCTTTGCTTCTACCATGGCGGAAGACAAGAGACAAAAATGTAAATGTTTATCATGCACCATATAAACATCATGCACCATATAAACATATATATATATACACATATATATATATATATACATATACACATATATATATACATATGCATAAATGAAAAATACATATATAAATATGTATATTTCTGTATACATACATGAATAAATATATACTGTATATACACTCCACACATTCATACCTCTGATTTAATAGTATTTAACCATGTTTATTTTTGTCTTCCTCTTTTACTATTTTTTTTTAATTTTTATTTTTTGAGTCAGAATCTCACTCTGTTGTCGAGACTAGCTTCAGCTTAGCTCATAGCAACCTCAGGCTACTGAGTTCAAGTGATCCTCCTGCCTCAGTCTCCCAAATAGCTAAGACTACACACACCTGCCACAATGCCTGGCCAATTTTTCTATTTTTAGTATAGCTTCTCACTCTTGCTCAAGCTGCCTTGCACTCTGAAGCTCAACCAACCCACCTCCACCTCCCAATATGCTGTGATTACAGTTCTGAGCCACTGCGCCTGGCCTATTTGTAATTTCTTTACCTGACAGTGAGAAACATGGATCTCATTATTTATAGTATATTTACCTAAAAGTTTGATCTTGTTATAGACATGAAGCAGTTTCAGAATTGCTAACTGAATTTCTATGTGAAACAAATTTACCAACTGGAATGTAGTGCTAATGTACAGATGTTTTTGTCTTAAATCTTCCAGTTCCAGTCAAAATACTTTTTTTCTGAATACATTTAGGTTACATATTTTCTTGGCTTCCTGCTTCAGAATCATGTTTTATGTTATAATATATTTGGAATATTTTTTTTCTTTTTTTAATTTTACCTTTGGTCTTCATGTATCCTAGTTGAATTAGTTTACCTACTTATTTTTTGTTATATGAAATATTACTATGATTTTAAAAGTCAGAGTTACACTAAAAAGGATATTCAGAAAATGTTATTCCCACCCCATCCCTAGAGCTCCTTCTCATTCTTCTCTTCTTTCTATCTTTTTTATATCTACTCTGTATAGTTAAATAATATTATTTTCTCTTAGTTTTACATTTACTTACTAAAAGAAAGACTATTTTTGTTTTTCTTTTGCACAAGACCCAGATAAATCTTTCTTACATAAGAAGGAACTTATGTTATAAATACAGGATAGTGCTTTGTTTCTTCAAACTGACCAGAAGCTCATATATCCTGAAAATCAGTCTGTATCGGTTCAAGGAGATTTTTCGCATTTATTTTTATTGCTGCATAGTTCTTCATTGTATGAACGTACCATAGTTTATTGTTTGCAATTAGGAAATATTGAAAACAGTCCTGTTCCTACTCGAAAGAGAAGTTAACTAAACTCTAATATAATCACTCCTCCGTATTCTTTTAAATATATCTTCAGTGTAGATCCCTGGAAGTGGAGTTTCTAAGATTGAAAGGGAAGTTTTGTAAGGTGCTGTCAAATTTTTCCCAGAAGGATTTTACCAGTTTCCCACAGTCTCACAAACAAAATATGTCATGATACTTTTTAATCTTTGCCTATACTATAATAGGTAAGAAATGGTATTTCAACATTGTTTTATTTTTCCTTTCTCCAATTACGTGTTTGCAAGTGTTTTCATGTATTTGAGGGTTATTTTTATATCTTTCCTGTACAATATATTGGATAGATTTTCTTGAAGTAAACCTGCATTTATTTAAATCCTTTAAAATGCAAATAAGCATATCAACTTGCAAATTGTGGAGATTTTAAAATTTATTCCTTGTCTGTCTTTCTTTCTTTTCTTTTTTTCTTTCTTCTTTCTTTCTTCCTTTCTTTCTTTCTCTCTGTCTCTTTCTTTTTCTTTTTTTTCTTCCTATTATCTGTGGTCAATTAAAGGAGTCAAATTCTTAAAATTCCATAAGTTCAAACACATGTTTTGTATTTTATGGGTATATCTCTACATTCCTTTAGAATTTTTTTTTTTCAATGAAAACAGAACTTTTATAGCATATGCTACAAATATTAATTATAATAAAAATTTTCTGTTAACAGGCTTAAAATGTATCTTTCATGATACAATCAGAATATAAATGACAAAAAATAGTTGTCTAATTTTTTCACATTCATTAATTGCTGTAGATATTTTTATTAGTAGATAGTTAATTGAAAGTATAGATTATTATTATAAAATATAAATTTTCTATTGATAATAAATTAAAAGATATATAAAATACATGCTTAAAATTTTACCTATTTTTAATATCTGTTACTTGTGTTTGGGTCCCGCCCTGGGGGCAGGGTCTGCTAAAACCTGTGGAAACTGACAGTAACCAACTGAAGAAATACAGAGTTAGAAAAGACAGTAAAGAAAGAGACAAGAGACATAGAGTAGAATTAAAACTGGGAGCTCAAGGGTCCATTGCCCATTGTGGGCTTCCGGCAATGGTCCCAAGTATTTGATCCACTCTGCTTTTATTGAAGTCTATTTGCCCAGAGGGTAAGATGAGGGAGGGAAAAACACCAGCAGTTTCTGTAATTGAGCATATCAGCTCCTATTGTTATTATTATTAACCTGAAGGGTAGCCTTGAAAAATCTGAAATCTGAGCCTTGTACTGAGAGAGCCTCCCACTTGAGATTACACACATAGATTTCTAGGGAGGTGTTAAACTCTGCTAGTTCCCTGTGGAGCAAAATGCCACTGGTGTTAATCTCCTCTGAGGAATCCGTGGGAGGGAGGCATGTTCCTCCCATCAGCACCACAGAGGATCTTCCTCTGCCATAAGGGATATTACCTCTCCTGCTCATATCTCAGGGCTTGAGCTACTCCCTTGATCTCTGCCCCAGGCAAATGCAAATCTCCACAGTGGGTATCTGCTTTGCCTGTTTACTAGGCAAGAGATGACCCAGTTAATGTATCTTTCTAGGTCTTGTCATAACATCTTCTATGACCATTTTTTCCTTGGAGTGCTCACAGACCCAGCAGGGGTGATTGTAAGCTGTATCCACAAGAGGCTAGAATTTAAGAAAAGGCAGGAAGCTTGCTAGCAATGGCTAGCTTAAATGTAAACTAGCAGACTTTTCTTTGTTCTGACTCACTCAGCTTACTTTTAAATTTTCCTCTTTACTTGGGGATGATTTCCTTTGCCAAGAATGGGGTCTTCAGTCCCCATTCCTGGACCTTGTCTGCAGAGTCTCTGATGGTTTGCTCTCTGAGGGGGCTACATAATTTGCATGTTTATTGAGCTCCCACAGGATGCTGATGCTGCTCTTCTAGAAATAGCACTTTGAGACTCAGAATTCCAGGGTGTCCCAAAGGCCACCACATATAGAAAAATTAAACTTGTGTTATATTTTATATTATAGCATGTATCTTTAATGTTTTGTACTTATATATCAACATGTAGAGAAATACTTTGAAAATATTTTGTAAAACTTGTAATGACTATTTTATAAATGAAGGTACATTTAGCTACAGTTTCCAATATTCTTTGGGTATATATGTATGGTGACCTTTGGGACATGCTGTAGCATAAGTGTGGCAAGTCTTGCAATGCTCTTCTCTTAGATGAAGGAAACTAGTAATGTTAAGTCATTAATAAACTGTATGAATTTTCTTTTGTATGAAATATGGACATTCATGAAAAAGATAAAAAGTGTAATTTCTAAATACTCCCTAGATTTAGAATTCTTGGATAAAATTCTGTTATTTAATAGTTACAAATATAATGCAAAATTGGAATCAAATTACATTACATGATTAAAATCATCACAGTACTGTAAAATTTAATTTAATTTCATTAATATTATACATTCTAAATGTAACTTTAAATAAAATCTAATAATCACAAGTAGAGGTCAACAACTTCAATGAGTATGATTATTTTAGCAGTGTAATTTAACAAAAGAATATCTGAATAAACATTTATTTCCCCTTTATTTTAATATTGAGATAAGCCTATCACAGTCATTAAAATTATTTTTGTATGTGTAATTGACTATTCATCATTGGAAAATGACAAATGAACTCCATTATGATACATTATAATATTTAATCTGAACTTCTTTTTTTTTTTTTTTTTTTTGTCAATTCATTTCTTGGGAGTATTATTTATCTTCCCTGGTACATAGTCTAGGAATTGTAGTGCTAAAGGAAAGTTGAGCCTTAGGTTATGGAATACAATTTAGGAGATTATGCTTTTATCTAGGACAAGTGAATGATTAAAAAATAAAGTCTCATATAACTAAGAAAAATTCAACTAAAGGATGAAAATTTGTAATAGCTCCAGAGACTACAAAGTAATAGTAGATTTGTGACTGAACTCTTAGCAGATGAAATGTGTGTGGACAGGGCAGAAAGAGAATGGAAGAGATGCCAAAAGAAATAAAATGAAGAACTTCCACATGAAACACTCAAAGCTGAAGAAAAATTAGGGTGTCTGAAAAGGGAATTAGGTACAGATCTAGGCTGTTAAGATCATATAGGGAACAAGTTCTAGAAGCAAGATATGGAAATTCAGTGTCAATGAACAGCATACAGAAACAGGATATTCAACTCTAGGAAAACTAGGAGAGGATGTAAGGAGAGACTACTTTCTCAGGGGTAGTTGGTCAAAGGAGTAAGGATCTGAGATAGATTTAAGATGAGAGATACATACAAGATTCTATTTTCTGAAACTGGGATAGCAATTAAAGTATTGTTTAGAAACAAGAAAAATAAGTGTCAATATTCTAATCAAGTTAAAAATATGGAGCAAAGGCAGCTGCATCAAAGGAAATTAGATGTTCGATTTAGAATTTATTCTCGTTATTTAACTTCATTTCTCAAAAGTGAGATGCAGAAATATGAATGAACCTGGAATGTAAAGTTTATATTGCTCTAGTTTGAACATATAAAAAGTAAGAAGCCAGGGGCTAGGGAAGACATTACGTGTACCTATACTAAATTAGCTCCACAATTATTAACTTATGTCATTACTTAGGTATATCTACTTATAAGGAAATAATATTTAAAGTAAATTATAAACCCAAAAGAATATTATTTCAATAAATTGGTTACTCTCACTTAATCCTCCGATTTCATCTGTACTTACTGAATTTTTACCCTTTTTCATTTTCACTAAAACTTGATGTCTGTGGAGCTAAACCCAGACATCTCTGAGGGATCTATAAGGTTCTTGCTGTCTACAAATAAGATAATTGTACAGCAATAATACTTTGAAAATATTCAGTTAGCAATTTTTCCACTAAAAGTGGGGATGCTTGGATTTGTTTTTCTTCTAGAGACATAGAGCAACTTGTATGGTACATCACACAAATTTGAGGTATAAAAACAATATCTTTTTAAATTTTCTGCTAAAATAAGCCAAGATTCTAAAATGTAACCAAGCCAGCCCAGCCCTTCTCAGAGATCTTCCTCCCTCCCTCCCTTCCTTCCTCCCTCCCTCTCTTCCTTCCTTCCTTCCTTCCTTCCTTCCTTCCTTCCTTCCTTCCTTCCTTCCTTCCTTCTGTATTTAGAGTGTACAGTGGAATTTTGTTACAGGAATATATTTTGTGGCAGTGAGGTATGAGCTTTCAGTGTACCCATCACTCATATTGTGTACATTGTACTCAATTGGTAGTTTTTCATCCCAAAGCCCCCTCCCTTCCTCATACCTTTGGAGTCTTTGATCTCTACTATTTCACTCTGTATAACCATGCATACCTATGGTTTAGCTCTCACTTATAAGTGAGAAGATGTGAAATTTGATTTTCCCTTTCTGAGTTACTTCACTAAGGGCCTCAAGTTCTATTAATATCTAAGTTGATGCAAAAGACATCATTTCATTTTCCTTTTGTGGCTGAGTATTATTTGAGGATGTTTACATACATATGCATCTATATACAGAGGGTGCAAAAAATGCATACACATTTCAAGAGCAAAAACTAGCCTACTTATGCCTATCACATGGTGATGTTAACATTCATTTGATTAATGCCACCTTTTGAACAAATGCCATACTATACATTGCTACCATATTCAATTCAACTTTTAAAATAATACAAAGATAAATTGCTTAAAACGTGTATACGTTTTTGGTACTCTCTGTATATACCCTCTCCAGTTGGTGAAAACTATAAAGGTTAATTTTATATCTTTGCAATTATGAATTATGTTGTAATAAATATATGTGTACAGGTGTCTTTTGATACAATGGCTTGTTTTCCTTTGGGTAGATACTTACTAGTGGGATTTTTGGATTGAATGGTAGATCTACTTTTAGTTCTTTGAGAAATCTCCATTCTGTTTTCTATAGAAGATGTACTAATTTTCATTTACACAGCTGCTTTTTGACGCAAGATTTTTTTCTATAATTATATTTCTGAAAATAAGACCACATTCTGAAATCCATCTCTTCCTTCTTGTTCTCTTTTCTGCATAGAATAGGTATTTATCCTTACATCTTCAAGTGTTGTAGAATCAGGTGCACAATTTATCAGTAAATGGCTGGTTATGTCTGTTTTTATTAAGAATACAACGTAATAAAATTAACTTAGATAAAACACCCAAGCAGTGTTCCTTAATCTATCCTTTAACAGTAAAGAGAGGGGGAAAAAGTTAATGTTTTGCTCTCCATCATTTGGAATCCTATTTATCTTTCAAAAGGCTTAAACTCATGTGAGAAAAAGGTTTCAGTTCCCAGTGTCTGACAAATGTCTCAGGATACTTGAGAAAACTTGAACAACAGATGTGAAACTAAAATACATATGGAGAAAATATGCTGGACCAACTAGCTTTAGGAGCTTTAATGGGCAGGATATTGTGGTTACCCTCATTCCCCAAGCAAAGTGTTTGCTTAGATATAGTAACATATGTGTATAACTTTTAAGGCCCTGAGAAATAAAGAACCAGCCTACCCAGGCCTACAAAATATGAAATAGGCCACCTAGGTCCTTACTCATCAGCTTTTAGAGACTAGAAACATACTTTGGCTAATTTAATTAGGTCTAGTGAAAGAAGACATCTCAGTCCTATTGCCCACAGAGTACTAGGGCAATTTTACATTTAAATTGCTAGTACCAGACCAAGTAGTAAAGAAATGTCAGAATGGTACACTTTTTCTTTACTCTCTTTTTTCCCTTGATTAGTATGTATAGAAGGTCATCAAAGTTATTAAACCCATTAATCAGCTCTGAATTAATTTATTTTTTCTGCTGTATGATTTCCTATTCTATTTCTATTATTATAATATTATAATTTCTATTATTACATGATAATAAATTATAATTGATAATATATTATTATACTAATAATATTATTCCTTCCTTCTAACATTTTGTGCTGAATTTTTATTGTTGTTCTATGGCTTCTTAAGGTACAAACTTATGTAATTATTTTTTGTTGTTACTTTAATTAATTAACCAAAATTTATTTTTATTTTATTTATGTATGTATTTATTTATTTATTTTGAAATAGAGTTTTATTCTCCTTGCCAGGCTAGAGAAGAACCACTTCAAACTCCTGAATTCAAACAATCCTCCTGCTCAGTCTCCCAAGTATTTGGAACTATAGGAGCTCATGAAAACGCCATGTTAATTTTTCTATTTTTAGTAGAGATGAGGTCTTACTCTTGCTCAGGCTGTTCTCAAATTCTTGAGCTCAAGTGATTCTCCCACTTTGACCTCGCAGAGTGCTAGGATGACAGGAGTGAATCATTGCTCCCAACCCAAATTTAAATAATTGAATTTAAAATTTTGCTTTTTGCACAAGACCTTAAACTCTAGGCACTACTTTACCTGTATCTCACAAATTTTAATAGTTTTTTTTTTTTTTACCATTCAGTTCAAAATATTTTCTTCTGAAATACTGAAAGGATAAACTATTTCTTTCTTAGACCTCTGGATTATTTAGAAGATTTTTTTTAAAGTTCTGAATATTTGAAGGGATTGCACACTTTCAGTTTTTCACTATTTGAGAACCCACTTGAGGGCATATAGAGGAATATGTTAGAACAGCAAATATCTGGGCCAAAAAACTCAAAGAAAGGTAAGGAAGTAAAAAAGGCATTGAATCCATCAAAAAACACAAGTCTTACACATTTTTTCAGAAAAGATAGAAATAGATAACTTAAGTAGAAGGTTGAAATTTTGCAATCTGAGCTGAGCCTTTCTGATTGGGGAAAGAATAGCACAGAATTTTTTAAAGAAGTATGGGTTTTTTAATAATATATAGTAGAAGTGCTGTTCCTACTGGGTTTCTAGTTCACACACTTCAGAAGCAGCTTCAGTTAAGAACCAGCTGGGTGTGATTCTCCCAAAGATACATATGCTGTGATAAAGAAGAAAAAAAAAAAAAAAAAAAAAAAAGTAACCTTGGAAGACACATTTCATAGACATAAGCAATCGGCAGAAGACAAGAGTTAGCCTCATAATTAACATAGCACAAGCCTGTGCCTGGGATGGCTCAGGCCTGTCACCCTAGCACGTTTGGGGAGGAGGTGAGAGAATCACGTGAGGACATTCGGGTCCCCACGTGCATCTACAGACCCTTCCCCTCCTCTGCGTTCTTCTTCTTCTCTACTCAGACCCTGTCCCTGTCCACGTTTATCTCCGAGAATGGAGTCCTTTTCCTTGCTTTCTCAAATCCCAATCGTAAAGCCCTGAAACCACAAAAGTATCATTTTTTTTTTTTAAATAGGAAAAGTAAACCTTAGCAAGGAATTTAGAACATAAAGGAGAAAAGAGAGGAGGGATTTATTGAAATGGAATATTTGTTTCATTACTGCAAATAAGTCAGAAGAATTTTTTAAGTCATGCCTCTTGCCTAACGGTTATCTAGATGGAAAAAAAAAAAAGTTTGGAGTTACATTACTTGATTGCAATATGCTGTTTCATAAAATATAAATTATTTGTTATCAATGCCATTATGTATGTTTGTGATACAAAAATGTGATTTCAAATTCTATTATGTTAAATGGCTAGATCGTTGTAGGAACCTACAAATACTGACAGATATTCTCCCTTTATAAAGCAGTAAACATTAAGAGGTAATTTACATAAATGTGAAGACTAAATTCAAAAATCAGTAGTGGATGCTGTAAATTACCCCAGAAAATGGCAGCAAAAGTAAAGTGGAGATAAATTTGCATTTATTATTTTTAAGAACCAATACATTCATTTATGTTAGGGCTAATAATATAAATGCTAGTTTCTGATCTGATGTAAAAGTGTGGGAAATTTCCTATGCAATTCATTAGTTTTTGAAATTATAATATGATTTATTCAAAAACACATTCCTTATGTACACTAATATTCATTTTTTATAGAGAAATATATAATCTTCAATTATATATCAGGATAAACCTCACTTAAATGTGGCTTCCTTTGCTTTGCTTTTCTTTCCGTGTTTGATTTCTTGCGAGTTATAAACAAGAGGCCTAAACGAGAATCTTAGAAGATAGGAGTATGTGGTGGGTATAAGATTAGCAAGTGAGATTTCACAAAATGATTTTGTCTTGTAAGATAAAACTTTGACAATTGTTTGAATTATAGCACAAATAAGACTTCAGGGCCCACATTTTAAAAGCAAAAGGAAAATAGCCTGGATTATTTATATTATTCAAATGCAAAAGATAAATTCAAATATTGACGTTCTTTTATCCAAAGATAATAAAGCCATAAACTAAAATAAACAGTCTATTTTCTATATTTAGCAGTGATTTGTTCATTCCAGATGTTGGAACACTATAAAAAATAGAGTAATATAAAGGTATGCAGTTTTTTAAAATTGTTCTTATATTTCAAACATAAACTGTCTCCAAAAAGAGCTCTTGGTCTAGAACTAACACTTCATTTTCTTTACCTGTTTGTCCACACTGTTATGTTCAGTTTTTAACTGTGTGGGATAAGCATGATACACTGCCTAAGCCCAAAGAATAATAGTGAATTTATAATTCAAGAGTAGAGTCAGCATGACAGAAGATCTCTGCATTCTATTCTATTCCCTGTGCACTTGCTGTGACACTTACCTGCTTTCCTTCCACTGTTTACTATAGAAGCCTTTGGGGTATAGTCAATTAAGAAAATTGATCAAGAAGGTGTCTGGACATCTTAGGGGACACACATGTGCAGCACATCCCACGTTGATCTGCTTCCCTTCATCTTCACTAACTCCTGCTTAGTCCATTGCCATGGTCCGAGTATTTGTGTTTCCTCCAAATTTCAATGTTGAGATCTTAACCCCTATGTTGACAGTATTAGGAGGTGGGGCTTTTGAGGGGTGATTAGTTCATGAGGAAATAGGCCTTAAGAAGGAGATTGTGCCCTTATAATAAGGGCCCCAGAAATATCCCTACCCGCTTCTACCATATGAAGTCAGAATGGGAAGACAGCTGTCTGCGGGAAAGTGGGCACCTCTTCTGCAGGCACCTTGATCTTGGACTTCTTACTCTCCAGAAATGTGAGAATAAATTTCTGTTATTTATAATTCATCCAATGCATGGTATTTGTTATAGCAGCTGAAAAGCCTAAGACATGCACCATTTGCTTAAACTTTTTCATGGCTTGAAACATTGTCTTTTTGTTCTTTTATTCCATTCACTGATTCTCCATATGGAAACTAAAGTTATGTTTAAGAAAAGTAAATTGGGTTATTTCTTTTCCTGGCTTAAAAATCTTCTATTGTCTCTAACTAAGTCACAATAAAATCCAAATTTCCTCCCTAGGGTACACAAGGCTCTAAGTAACTCAACTTCTAACTTCTTCGAGCTCATCTTGAAGTTCTCTTCTTTCTCATTACTCTGCGGCCATTCTGCCCTTTCTCTCCATCCCCCCGTATCTAGTGTTCTTCCCGTATCAGCCCTTGAACTTGCCTTCCCTTCTGTCTTCAGCATCAATGCTTATCTATTGCATGCCTGGTTTTCTTTCCTTTTAGGTGTGAACATAGTCATTTTACCTTTAGCAAAACTGGAATAAACGAAACCTCACACAATGCATCGCATCACCCAGGTATTTTTTTTGTTTTGTTTTTTTCAGAATACTTACAAATATTTGCCAATGTCTTATTTTTATGATATTCTTTATTAGCCCACCAGATAGTAAAATTCATGAGATAAGAGATGTGTGTCTTCTTTCTCACTAGCTATTTCTTTAGCCTATTACAATGTCTGCAACACAGGAGGTGCTCAATAACTCTTGAATGAGAGATTAACTGAAAATTAGAGTTGTTTTGTTCTTGATTTCCTTTTTCTTTCTTTTTCTTGTCTTTTCTTTTTTTTTTTTTTTTTTTTTTTTTTTGCTTTCATGTGGTAAATGAACGAGAAAAAAGGGTCTTTTCCCCAGTGGTGATGTTCTTGTTCTTACTGGTAACTAACCTTCTAATTCAATAAAAAAAAAATGAGACCTACTATCTAACAGTTTGGAAACAAAAATTGAGTCATCTGAGAAACTCAGTCAACAACACATTACTTGAATATAGTATTGAAGATTGAATTTGGAATCAAACTGCCTGGGTTATATCATGACTCAGCTGTATACTAGTGACGTAACCTTACACACATTGCGCATTTCTTCTCTTCATGGTTGTTTGTTTGTACACTAGATAACACGATGGTGTCTACCTCACAGAATGGACTCCTGGACACTTCAGAAATATGCATAGCCCTGTCCAGAGGCCCCTCCAAAATTCTTATGAAGCTCAAACTGTCTCTGTGATCTAAAGGCTTATTGCTATCTATGAGCATAGGAGAAAACGTGATGGAAAGAAGGGGACGAAGTGTGCAGAAGGGGAACAGACTGGAGAGTTTAAAAGGAAAAGAAGACTGTAGAAGCACTGTTTGCAATATTATCACTCCCCTGGTTGCTTAGTGGGAAACATTCTCATGTTGACTTAGTGGAAGAACATTGGAGAACATTTCACATACTAAATTCATATTAGTAGAAGATTTTAATGAAAGCCACAAACTCAACTGTCTATAGTTCATGTAGAGTTCACTTTCAACCTTTCCCAGTAATCATAACAAATACATATTTTATATATATATATATATGTATGTATTTAATTTACATGGAAATATATGTATGTACATAAATATGGATATAAATATACACACACAGACATGACATTATGGATGTTTCTAATCTGACATTTAGACAGGATACCTATACACATATGGAGTGGTTTTCTATGTGTGTGAGCACTTATTAATGAAATTAGGTAGAAAAGTAAGTTTTAAAACACAAATGAAAACCAGGGAAATATCAAAATTGATTTCTGCTTATGTCATGTATCTATACATAAACAAACATCAGTAAGACTCTCACTGCTGTATTGGTATGAGTAGATGTGACTGATTTAACAAAAATATCCTCTGTTCCAGCCATTACGTTGTAGTTTTAGTAGTTCATCTTCTAATTGAAAAAACAGGTGACTAATTAACTGCATGTTTGAACCAAGTATAAATATTTGATACAAGTCTCCGGCATTGCTCACTGAAAGGGAGACATTCGAGCATGCAGATAACTGCGCGTTTTCTAAGCGAAACTCCCATATACCTGTAGAATCGTATGACTATTGTTTTTTGTGCGACTTAAAGAAAGGATTGGCTAAAACACAGGTAGAAGAGGAAGAATGGTCAGAGAACAAATAAGAGAAGGACATGAGGAAAGGAACTTATACATGGACTGGTTTCTGTACCGTCACAGGACTAGGCAGTTACCTCCAGCACAGTGAGGCATAGAGGGGGGTTTTCAGGGTAGAGGTAGGGAAGTTCCCTTCTGAATGCATCTGTTTTCTCTGCGAAACAGGAGAATCGTAAGATAACAGTGAGAATGAAGGTGTTAAAAACTTTGGGGAAAGAAAAGCATAAAGCAATCATCTAAAAGGATGAGAAGTAAACAAACTAGGGAAATGTAGTAGTGTTAATTGTGAAAATAAACACCTAGTAGAAATGTTGTTTAGTAATTTAAAGTGAGTCCTGTCAGCATAAATACGGTGCCAAACAGTCAGGGGCAGAGTAGGAAGTTTAAGCGAGATGCTTTCTATTTGTTTTTGTCTTTTACCAGGAATGTGTGATGAACTCAGAGAGAAGTAATGGAATTGAGGCTGGGCAAGTGGGCGATTGTACGATGGGCTGGCAGCTAGTCTGATTAAGGAAGAAATCAAAGACTGTGTTCTCTGCTTGTATTAAAACATACTGATATTTTCTTCTGAACATAGCAACACAGAATAGCTATTTCTTAGACTACAGAGTCTCACCAAGACTCTTATAGTATGTGTGTTACACCGTAATTTTGAAAAAAATCCAAAAAGCAACTTAAAATATATTGTGCTTATTATACTTATTTTCAAGAGAACCACATAGCCTAATCCCAGAGAAATTTGTTTGTCAGTCTGTGGAAAGCTTGTTAGATACAGCCAGTTGATATCAATGCACATTCTATTAATAAATCTTTGAAAGAACAGTTTTATTTTGTTTTTTTAGTATTCAGAGACACTAATTCAGCAACATTTTTTCCAGCAATAATTTTATCTGTGACACCTGTGACACCTACATCAAAAAGTTGTTCATGTGGTTTGACTTTTACCCCTGGTACTCCCCTGTATATTTAAGCTTTACTTGGGTACTGAAAACCGATATTTTTTTTTATTTTTTTTTTATTTTTTTATTATTATTATTTTTTTATTATAGATAAAAATATGCACCATAGATGTGGCCCAACCCATTACCCTCCCTCCACCCAAGCCTCCCCCCTCCCTTCCCCTTCCATCTCTACTCAGATTCTCTGTTTGTTCCTTGCCTTATGGAGGCCTGTTAAGTTTGGAACATCCACTGACATAAAGGCAAGCAGCACTTGCCTAACTTCAAGAGTAGTCCTGAGTCTGAATCAACAAATTCTAGAATCAGAGTGAGACAGAAAATTAACAGAATGATAACCAGATGGTGAGGCACCATTAGGGATACCTGAGTATATGCTTTATTATTAAAAGAGTTAAAGTTCTCTAAAAGATTAGGAGCAAGATTGTTCATTACTGTTAGCCATTCTCTTCACTAAGACATATGTAGCAGTTAAGAAGACCTCCTTTTCTCTATAATTCTGCACAGTATCCTTCAATCATGGCAGGTTTTTCCAACCACATTTACAAACAGAAGGCAAAGAGGTACTTTTATATAATTCCATAATTTTCTGATTCCAAGTTAACTTGATTATCAAAAAGATTTAACCTGGTTCTTTCAGGTTTATCTTTCCACCCTGCAAATTGATGCATGATAACGAATCTTCTGTCGCCTTTGCTTGTCTCAAAGCTTTATTTTTAAACTGCATTTTGCCAATACATGAATAAATATCTCTGTATCTCATGTCTCATGATTACAGTTAACATTTTTTTATACCTCATTTCTTTAGCATGCCTTTCTGTTCAAAGAATCTCTATTGAAATAATGCAAAACCCATTCTGGTCAACTATATGCAGCACTCTCTTCTAGATATTTCACAATTCTTCAAATTACAATATTCTTGGCCTGTTTCTCCAAATATTCTGTTTTTCTCTTCTGACACTTAGCTGATTTGACTTTTGCCTGAGCACCATATCACGAATGCTTGATTAGAAGGGGAGTGGGGAAGATCCAAATTCATTAGTGTTTTCTTTCATAAAAATATTTCAATACATAATCAGAAACACAAATATTACCTCAGAGCTATGTTTATATTTATACTTATAGTTACTAAATAAGAATTTACTGTTTTCCTGGGACAAATTAATATTAGATAAAATTCAAATATCTAATTATTGTCTATTTTAACTTTGAGTAGCAAATAGGTATGGCCATATTTGAGTAATTGACTTGGAATTTCAGGACATGCTTCATAATTTAACTTTTCACCTTAATTTGTTCATATCTAGCATAAATTCCATCATTCTTATTGCTTCCAATTAAATTTAATAGCACAAAAATTATAGAAATAGAACATTTCAAACAAATTTTTGATTGAATTTTAGTTCAACTCTTCAATTGACAGAGCAAAACCCAGTATCAAAAAATATATAGAAACAAACACAAATTTTACTGTATTCTAAATGATCTTTTAAACAAGAAATGAGTGATGAACCACTTAAAACCTACTAATGAGATTACATGAAAATATATCCCTTCTTTCCCTGGCATACCCCTACTGAAGTACACGTATTTTCATTACAGTTGCATTTTTCTTAATTTATAAAGGAGCATGAGTAAATAAATAATATAAATTATATTAATTTGGAAAGAAATTTCTCATCCTTCTAGAGAAGCAGTAATATATTTTACTAAGTACTATCCATGTAATTCCCATGACAATGTGGAAATACAAACCATCCCCTTATATTTGTGCCATAACCTCCGACTATGAACTAGTTTCCTGCTACTGCTGCAACTAATTGCCAAGTCTTAGTGCTTTAAAACATCACAAATGTATTGTTTTCTGCAAGAGCAAGATTAGGTGCCTGACTTGAGTCTTTCTGGGTTAAAATCAAGTTGTCAACAGGGCTATGTAATTTACTGAAGGAGCTAGATAGAATTCTAGATTCTAGATACCACTCCCATTTCTCAGCTCTTGGCTCCCTTCCCCTATCATCAAGGGCAGGGACACTGCATCTCTCTGATCCTTCTTCCATTGTCAGCATAGTAAAAAGTGTGCTCAGCATTTAAGGACCCTTGTGATTAGATTGGGCCCATCAAGATAATCCAGGATAATCCACTTGTCTCTAAATTCTTTATCATCCATCTGCAAAGTCACTTTGACATTGTACAATTACATATTAACAATCTTAAGGAATTAGGAATAGGATATCTTTGGGAAGCAATTTTGTTCCCTCTCAGAAAAATGCTATGTATAAGAAAGACATGGAGATTTCAGCCTCGATCTTACTACAGATTAACAGAAATACACAAAACTTTCTAAACGTAACAAAATTTTTCTTTAAAAAGCATGTAATTTAAAAGAATTCAGTAGATAATTGTTTTATAATCAAATAACCTCTGCTCCTTTTCAAGATGAAGAGTGAATAGAAAGCATGAATTACTTTCTGTGATAATATTAAAGGGAAAATTATCCTCTTTCCTTCTCACTGTCTGTCTCTTTCTCTCTCTCTCTCTCATCTTTTTATGTCTTTATTTCTTGCTCCGTTCTTCTATTCCTTCTTCTATAGTAGCCAAAATCTCTCTACCAGGTCAAAGATTGAATTTACAAACTACCATGGGTAATGGAAGGAACAGATTCTATTAGAGATAAGAGAGAAAGGGAAGAGGAAAGCTTTCAGGAGGGAGTGCAGTGGAGGGGGGTTGCAAGTGAGTAACCATTTCATTTCTTTGTCTAGAAGTTTATATGCAGCTTCCCACACCCTACATATAGTCAGGAAGCTGGGGGAGATGGGATATGTGTCTAAAATACGTCCCTACCGCTTGGCACCAGGGACCTGTAGGCAGAAGTTAATTATTAAACTGCCCTTGTGGGCTGGGTGTGTTAGCTCACATCTGTAATCCTAGAGCTTTAGGAGGCCGAGGCGGGTATATTACTTAAACTCAGGAGTTTGAGACCAGTCTGAGCAAGAGTGACGCTCCGTATCTGCTAAAAATAGAAAAATTAGCCCTCCCTGGTGGTGCACAGCTGAATCTCAGCTACTCCAGAGGCTGAGGGGCAAGAGGATTACTTGAGCCCACAAGGTTAAGGTTGCTGTGGGCTATGATACCATGGCACTCTACTGAGGGCAAGAAAGTGATTTTGTCTAAGTAAATAAATAAATAGTATAGGAATGTTGCCCCACCTGGGTGTTCCACCCTTCCCAGGAGTGGCAGCCCAAATGAAAGTAATTAACCAAAATGCAAACTGGCTGTGAGCCTCCTCAGGCCCAGAAAATGTGCACAGTCCTGAGCTGGGGAGGAACTTACATCACTATCTCTCTTTTTTCTCCTCTCTCTTTCCTTCTCACTGTTTCCCTATCCAGAAATAATATATTTGTATTGCTATATATAGAAACATATTGTTTGATATATCAGTTTGTGACAATTTCATATAATTCTTATTCTTTTAACATAAAACTACCTAATTTTAAGGCTAATTATTTTTTCCTCAGTGAATGTGAGGCTGACAACCCACTCTCATTTGCCCACCTGAGAGAATGGGAAGTTTTGTGCCTTGAAGGGATGTATTTTAAACATTTAGGCTGCTCAGAAAGGCCCAACTGCCATAAAATTGTTGTCAATATATGTGTGTTTTGTCATGTCACACTGAGACCAAAAAGAAAGACTCCTTTTATGAACTAAGCTGGCTTGGCTTGTATAAAATATGTAGTTTTTACTTTTTTAAATATTGTAAAAGTTATAATAGTTATCGAGAATATCAGCATCATAGGAAAAGTTTAGCTATAAAAATAGGTTAAGTAATCTTTGATTATTGACCATTCAATTGCAATGGGATGATATAATTGGGAAATATTTTTTTCCTTTGATGTACCTACTTTTCACTATTCAGTTAACTCAACTATTCAGTTAACAAAACAACTCAGTAGATTTTCAAAGTAAAGCAAACCCTGATTGCTGCCGTTTCCAGCTCTGCACACCTTTACAGGTTTGCTGTTAAGCACTTGATAGATGTTCTCGCGTGTCACTCCCTATTCCCTGTGATGGCTTCAATCCTCCTGTCACACTTGTCATCACCTGAGAGATGTATTTACTGGTTCATTTTGACTGCCACACTAGATTAGAGGGTCTATAAAGAAAGACAATTTGTCCTTCTTTTTCACCATTGCACACCCAGTGCCTAAAGTGACTGGTGTGTAGTAGGTGCTCACAAAATGGGAAAAATAATTGCTCACAGCCTGGAAGAAATATTCCAACTTTCAAGTCACAATAGTTTTAAGAGAGGTTATTAACAGGACCACTATATATAAATATTTCTGAAAAAATTCATACCTTTTGTGTCATAAGTGTTTAAAAACTCTGCTGTATAAATGTTTCCATTAATTCCTCTTTCACCTATTTTTTACGCAGTTATAATTTCATTAACTCAGTAACTTGCATGTCAATGCCATAATGAGTTCACACTTGTATGCTCTCAAACTGCATAATCCTGTATGAATTCTAGTCTGTTGCCAATGTGCTTTGAAAATTCCTACCTAGAGAGCTAAATACTGGAAAATAGTCTAATGTATTATTTTGTGTTATTTGAATATGAGTGATCCCTAACTTTTACTATAGATTCCCTACCAGTTGGCAATGAATTAAATTACTATAAAAATTATTGTTGCATTAGTTTGTATAATTTTATCAGTACAAATTGATCCACAATTGGCATAGAATCTAGTATTGAAGTTGAGACATCAGGGATATAATTCTATTAAAACTAAACAAAGCTTATGCCCTCAAATTGACTTTTTTTTTTTTTTTTTTTAATAGCCATTCACTATGATGCACTTTTGATAGTTAGGTTGGCAAAAATAGCAATGCAGATGACTGTATTTTAATGCAAATGAGACCTGCATATTCAAAGATTCATCTTTCTAAATTGAAGAATTGCACGGAGTATTCTTCACAATGGAAGTAGCTTGAAGATATTAGCTTTCGTGTGTACATGTTAAGAGAAAATGACAGATTTTATTATAATTAAAGTTTCCTTTACTCAAACTTCTGGAAACTTAAATCTCATACATATGGTACATACATATCTTAGCATTAAATACTTTGAAAAATTAAAACTATTCAACATTTCCATATACATTTCTTAACATTTGCTGCCACGTGGGTAACATGTGAAAAATCAAATTTTTAATTTTATATTTATTCAATCCAGAGACAACATTCCTCCTTTGGCAAAAAGCAGTAATTAATATGGAAAGTGCTTTTAACTCAATCTCACTACATAATTTTATAAAATTATTGTATGAGCCTGGTATAGATTTGGGGAGATAGTCCCAGTAGGACAGCACATATAAAAAATTTACTTAACACTATCAGACCTTTTGGACATCCTAACTTCCATCTCTTTCATCTCAAACTCCACCCACAAACACACATCCTGCCGATGATTTACTCCATTATGTCTTTGAGAAATTAAAATTGCCCATTTTTCTGCCCTCAAATTTAATTATGTACATGTATCAATATAAACTTTTCATTCTTTCCTTTTCTCTAAGAATGGAAGGAGCTACCTTCCCCTTCTCAGAAGCCTTTCTCACACAGAAAATCATCACTCTGGCTGCCACCTCTCTCTACTTCCAAAGGACCCTGCCCCTCTATTAGTCCTGGTTTCTCCTACATCATTAGTCCCTACAATATATGAAGTCATTCCTAACTACATACATATTTAAACAAACATCACACCTTTTAAGAAAACCTTTCTTTGAAGCTCAAATTTTTCTCTAAGTTTTTTGCTGTTTTTCTTCACAAAATTCTCAAAAAAGTAAAGTGATATGCTGAGTCTATTATATTCTTTCTTTTCTTAAAGTTTTTAATTATTATGGCTACATAATAGTTGCATATCATTTTTTTTTTTTTTTTGAGACAGAGTCTCACTTTGTGGCCCTTAGTAGAGTACTGTGGTATCATAGCTCCCAGCAACCTCAAACTCTTAGGCTCAAGCAATCCTTTTGCCTCACTTTATCATTTTTAGTAGAGATGGAGTCTCATTTTTGCTCAGGCTGATCTCAAACCTGTGAGCTCAAGCAATCCATCTGCCTTAGCCTTCCAGGTGCTAGTATTACAGGAGTGAGACACCTCACCTGGCCACTAGCTGTGAATCTTTATAGGGTATATGCGATGTTTTTATACAGGCAAACAATATGAATTAATCAAATAGTTGGGGTATCCACAGTTAAGTTAAGGTATATGAAACCTCTGTAAGTTGGTTACTAGAATCTCTCCTGTGGATCCTTGATCTCAGAAATTTGATAAATGAATCCACAATGTGTAAGCGAAAGACAAATTTTTATTAGAAATAAGAGAAAAGAAACAGGAAAGTCTCTGGCATAGTGGAGGAGGGGGCTGAGTAGGTAGCCTTTCTGCCTGAGGGTTTATATGTAGCATTTACAACCCCCTACAGGCTCAGGGTTTTGGGGAGACAGAATGTATCTCTAAAATATGTCATAACTGCTTGGTGATAAGGCCTTGTGGGCAGAAATTAATTTTAAAATTGACCTTGTGGATAAGTGTGGTTCTTTGGGGGGCATTCTGCTCCTCTCCAGGAGTGGTGGCTTACATTGCACTTTTGATCAAGCTGATTTATATAACCCTATTTGGGCCCTGAAAAGGGGTTTGTCTTCAGCCCTAGATGAAGGGGACATGCATCAAGTTGACCACCCAAGAGACCAGAACAACTGGTGAACATATGAAGATGGTCATCATAAGAATCTAGGCCTTCTGTGCTGACACGTACATGTGGTGCATAACCAGTTTATAAAGATTAGATCAAATTAAATGGGGAGACGGTCAACTAGGAAGGTTCTACTATACTTTAAAATAACTAAAAGTGTGGAAATAAAATGTTCCTAACACAAAGAAATGATGAATGTCTATATATTCTGACATCATTTATCATTTTATCCACTACCGTTTTATTTATACCTTAAACATTTACTGATGTTCATCTCACCATATTTGCCAATGACATTTTAGCACAAGAACTAATCAACAATCTTCTGTATTCTTAAATGGTGATGGACAGCCAGTGAGGTTTGGGGCTGCAGTAGTCAAACTCAATGACCTGACAACGTCAGTATTTCTGATGTTTAGTTGAAATAGTGGGTTACTGTAAAGTTTAGGTCTTTGAATTGAAACCAATGAAGGCGCTAAACCCAATAAAATAAGACCAATAATCAGCAGAATGGATAAAGCTGCACTTGGCGTACTTTTGCAGGCCAGTGTTGATTTTCCTCTGGCCTGTATTGTCCTTGGTAATAATACAAGTTATCTGGTTTATCAATATTGAAAGTGATACTTTTTATTAAGTCTCTGAATATGATTTTTTTTATTTACTGAGTAGAATTTTTAAAATGTTCTTTTGGGTAGTCATAGTGACAGAATGACCCTAGACTGCTAATTCTAAGTTTTTAGAGAGAATCAGAGAAAGAGTATAGATTAATTATCTACTTCTTATAACCTAATGTTGAAGAAGGTATTACAGGTTGTGGAAATTTAGATTTAAATGGTGACATAGGCCCTGCCACGCAGGAATTGCTGAGCCAGTAGCTGCCCACAGCGAGTGACCGGCAAGGAGATTGGGAAGCTCCAGGCTACAGAAGACAGCGCCACCTGCGTCACCATCACCCTGGTCCGGGCCTTTCCAAGTCAACTTATAGTTGCATTAAAGTCATTCTCCAAGGAATTCAAGAAAAGCCCTTCCCCGCCGGATGTCTGGAAGAGCTGCGCCTGAACTGCAACCCATGACCTGCGACCCATGACCCACACCCGCTGGACCTCTGCACACCCTGACCAGGAACTCCTAGAGCCATGCAACCTCGTGTCCTCACTCCTGTACCCTCTCTGCCTCCACGTCACATTCTATAAAGCAAACACCACCTTGATATCTAAACCAAGGAAAGACCCAACAAGAAAAGAAACTTATAGACCAATATCACAAATGAATATTGATGCAAAAATACTCAATAAGATTCTAACAAACAGAATCCAACAACACATCAAAAAAATTATACACCATGAACAAGTCAGATTTATCCCAGGGTTTCAAGGCTAGTTCAATATACGTAAACATATAAATGTAATTCAGCACATAAACAAACTAAAATATAAAGACCATATGATTCTCTCAATTGATGCAGAAAAAGCTTTTGATAAAATTAAGCATTGCTTCATAATCAGGACACTTAAGAAAATTGGTATAGAAGGGACATTTCTTAATCTAATAGAGCCATCTACAGCAAACCCACAGCCAACATCATATTGAATGGAGTTAAATTGAAATCATTTCCACTTAGATCAGGAACCAGGCAAGGTTGCCCATTTTCTCCATTGCTCTTCAACATTGTAACGGAAGTTTTAGCCATTGCAATTAGGGAAGAAAAGGCGATCAAGGGTATTCACATAGGATCAGAAGAGATCAAACTTTCACTCTTCGCAGAAGACATGATTGTATATCTGGAAAACACTAGGGATTCTACTACAAAACTTTTAGAAGTGATCAAGGAATATAGCAATGTCTCAGGCTACAAAATCAACACTCATAAATCTGTAGCCTTTATATATACCAACAATAGTCAAGCCAAAAGAACAGTCAAGGACTCTATTCCTTTCACAGTAGTGCCAAAGAAGATGAGATATCTGGGAGTTTATCTAACAAAGGACGTAAAAGATCTCTATAAAGAGAACTATGAAACTTTTAAGAAAAGAAATAGCTGAAGATGTTAACAAATGGAAAAACATACCATGTTTTCCCATGGCTGGGAAGAATCAACATTGTGAAAATGTCTATACTACCCAAAGCAATGTAAAATTTTAATGCAATTTCTATTAAAGCACCATTGTCATATTTTAAAGATCTTGAAAAAAATAATACTTCATTTTATATGGAATCAGAAAAAACCTCAAATAGCCAAAACATTACTCAGAAGTAAAAACAAAGCAGGAGGAATCACACCACCAGACCTGAGACTGTACTATAAATTGATAGTGGTCAAAACAGCATGGTACTTGCACAAAAACAGAGAAGTAGATGTCTGGAACAGAATAGAGAACCAGCTATTTATTGTTATTTGATCTTTGACAAGCCGATTGAAAACATTCAGTGGGGAAAAGATTCCCTATTTAACAAATGGTGCTGGGTGAACTGGCTGGCGATCTTTAAAAGTCTGAAACTGGACCCACATCTTTCACCATTAACTAAGATAGACTTTCACTGGATAAAAGATTTAAACTTAAGACATGAAACTATAAAAATATGTGAACAAAGTACAGGGAAAACTCTTGAAGGAATCAGCCTGGGTGAATATTTTATGAGGAGAACTCCCCAGGCAATTGAAGCAGTATCAAAATACATTACAGGGACCTGATCAAACTAAAAAGCTTCTGCACAGCGAAGAACATAGTAAGTAAAGCAAGCAGACAGTCCTCATAATGGGAGAAAATATTTGGAGGTTATACCTCCAATAAAGGTTTAATAACTAGAATCCACAGAGAACTCAAACATATTAGCAAGACAAGATCACGTGATCCCATCTCAGGGTGGGCAAAGGACTTGAAGAGAAACTTCTCTAAAGAAGACAGACGCACAATCTACAAACACATGAAAAAAAGCACATCCTCCTTAATCGTCAGAGAAATGCAAATCAAAACTACTTTGAGATATCACCTAACCCTAGTAAGAGTAGCTCGCATAACAAAATCCCAAAACCAGAGATGTTGGTGTGGATGTGGAGAAAAGGGAACACTTCTACACTGCTGGTGGGATTGCACACTAATACGTTTCTTTTGGAAGGATGTTTGGAGAATACGTAGAGATCTAAAATAGACCTGCCATTTGATCCTATAATTCCTTTACTAGGTATATACCCAGAAGACCAAAAATCACAATATAACAAAGACATCTGTACAAGAATGTTTATTGCAGCCCAATTCATAATTGCTAAGTCATGGAAGAAGCCCAAGTGCCCATCGACCCACGAATGGACTAGCAAACTTTGGTACATGTATACCATGGAATATTATGCAGCCTTAAAGAAAGATGGAGATTTTACCTCTTTCATGCTTACATGGATGGAGCTGGAACATATTCTTCTTAGCAAAGTATCTCAAGA
>CAUYPK010015763.1:0-25106 GCA_963574355.1 Loris lydekkerianus | reverse complement strand
TGAGACAACTTTTGAATTTCTCCTCGAATTCCTAATTCCATTTTATTAATCTTGTCTGCAATCCAAATTCTGAATTCGACCTCTGACATCTCAGCCAGTTGTTTATGACTGTGATCTTCAATTGCCTCGGCCGTATCTTTTCTAGGGGGGGTTGATCTATTCTGGTTATTCATGTTACCAGAGTTTTTCCGCTGATTCCGCCCCATGGTTATTTTACTTCCTTTGATTTTTTTCCCCCTGGGGCTTTACCCAATGTACTCAGCCTTACTATGAAACTAATTTAGGACTTTCACATGAAAGCTATAACCCAGTTACAACCTAAGAATAGGGAAAAGGGGGAAAGGGAGAAGCGGGAGGGGGGAGGGGGGTGGAGGGAGGGGGAAGGGGGGGTGGAGGGAGGGGTATTGGTGAATTACACCTACGGGGCATCTCACAAGGGTAAGGGTGAAACTCAGCAAATGTGAAATGTAAATGTCATGCCATGGTGACTGGGAAAATGCCAGGAAGGCTGTGTTGACTATTGGGATGAAAATGTGTCAAATGGTCTATGAAGCTAGTGTATGATGCCCCATGATCATATCAATGTACACAGCTATGATTTAATAAAAAAAAAAAAAAAAAGAAAGAAAATTTGACTTTGTTTAGCATATGAGGCGGAAGAAAGGTAAAAGGTAATGGCATGCAACTTTTCATTATATTCAAAAAGTAGAAACAATCCAAAATGTCCGTCAACTGATAATTGGATAAACAAATTGTGGTATACCACACAGTGGGATATTATTTAGCCATAAAAAGGAATGAAATACTGATACACACTCCATCACAGATAAACCTTCAAAACATTGTGCTTAAATGCAAGAAGCCAAGCATAAAAGCCACATGTGATGATTCCATTTATATGAGATATCCAGGAGACACAAGGAGATGGGTGGGGGTGGGGGTTGACGGCTTGGTAGATATGGGGTTTCCTTTTGGAGTGATGAAGGTGTTCAGGAACTAGATAGCCACATTTGTTGCACTGTGTTGTCAGTATACTAAATGTCATTAACTTGTATACTTTAAAATGATTAAAATGGTGAATCTTATGTGAGTTTTATTTAAAAAAAGATAATGGAATTTAGCAAAACTTTCATGGATATGCCATATTTTATGTCTTGGACACAAGTAGCTTGTTTAGCTAGAATAGAAGGGGGAGTGATCAGTGACAAGGGTGTAGGAAGATTTTTGCCAAGCAGTGAAAGATGGTGACTGGCTAAGGAGTTTAGCAGCTGTAACATATAGCAGCATATACTCCATGAAGAAGAATAAACTGAAGAGAAGTAGGTGCTTTGAGAATCCTAGCTAAAGATTGGGTTACAACACAAAGGAAATGGCCCCTGGTTTTATATTTTGGTGCTATTGCTGCTCGCCTGACAGGGATTTGTGACAATCTCACAAAAATTTAATCTCAACATTAAATTTAGAGTTTCTTCTTCTTTTAAATAAATAAGATCCTTGGTATAAAGGATAATCATCCCTTTTTAAAAAAACAATCATTCTGATCATAAAAGAGTATTTTTTAAAAATCTAAACAGGATATAATTATGTATGTTAATAAAAAGTCCTTTAAAAAATTTTATCTTGACTGTCTTTTTGCTTCTATCCTTTGGACTGTCATATTATATGCTATAATTTCATTTGTAAAAACAGAAAAAGTTGAAAAGTAAAGGCCATTAGAAATAATATGAGCTATTGTAAAATATACAATTAGCTAATACTTACTGAGCACTTACTATGTGCCAGGTACTGTCTAAGCATATTAATTTATTAAATCATAACAAGCTGCTGAGGTATAGATGCCATTATGATCTCCCTTTTACAGAGAAGGTAATTGAGGCAAAGACAAAAAATTTTCTGCCCAGTCCCAGAGTTAGGCAGTTATGGAAGTGGGCTTCATGACCAGCTTCAGCTCCAACTCATGGTTCCTGTGAGGGATGCTGTGGCTAATGATGTCTGCTCTTAGGGATTTTTCAGGAGAAGTCAATCTTTAATTCTTTTTGGGAAACATTCCAAGTTTTTATGTTGGTTTTACAGCCATATAGTTTACTGCGTATAATTCAAATACCATAAAGTTACTCATTTAACATATACAATGTATTGATTTTTTAGTATATTCACTATGTTATGTAACCATCACCTTTATTAAGGTCCAAAACATTTTCAGCACTCTTAAAGGAGAACCCATTCCCATTGAATTGTCACTCCCTCATCCTCTCCTTCTAGCCCCTGGAAATAACTATTCTGTATTTATGGATTTGACTATTTGGGATAACTCACATAAATGAAATTATATTTGACCTATTTTGTCTTTCATTTAGCATAATATCTTCAGGGTTCATCCATGCTGGAACACATATCAATGCTTTGTTTCTTTTATGGCTGAATAATATTATTTATATAGATATACCACAATTGTGTATGCATTCATCTGTTGATGGACAGATGGGTCATTTTCATCTTTCAGCTATTGTGAGTAATGCTACTAATGAATATTGCTGTCCAAGTGTCTCGGGGTCTCTGCTTTCAGTTCTTTTGAGTACCAGGCATATACCTAAAAGTGGAATTACTGGGGGCTATGGTAAGTCTGTTTTATTGCTGCTACTTAGTTTTCCATAGTGGTTGCAACATTTTACATTTCCACTAGCAATGTATGAGGATTTCAATCTCTTCCTTCTCCTGGTTCTCACTCCCCTTTCTTCCTCCCCTCTCCCTTGCCTCCCCTTTTCTTTCTCCCTCTTGTGGAGATGGGGGTCTTGCTATGTTGCCCAAGCTGGTTTCAAATTCCTGACCTTAAGTAATCCCCCCACTTCAGCTTCCCAAGGTGCTGGGATTATAGGCATGAGCCACCACTCTTAGTCTTTTCACCTTCTTGATAGTATTCTTTGAAGCGTAATAGTTTAATTTTGATTAAGTTCAGTTTATCTAATTGGCTGTTTTTTAAGAAATACCTGAAGGGTCAGACTCCAGTGCACAAATCACCCACTTATAATTGTTATCCCACTGCCACTGCCCAGAAACCTTTTGGAAAAATCTTTATGCCTTTTAAAGATAGCTATTTTCTGAAATGGAGAGAGGTAAAGTCAAGCTCTGAAAGCAAGAAAGGCAGATTTATCACCAGGAGCAATTTTGTTTGGGTTCCCCTTTTGTGATCTTGAAGTTCCTTCACTTAGAACAATTTGCTGGGGAAGGAGAAGTGGAAAGGGGAGAAAAGATCAAGGTCTCCAGATCAGAAAGATTTTATGTTAATTAAAATAAAAGGTCAGAAACTTTGTTGTGAGCCATAGGTGATGTTGTGTAAAATCAGAATGGCCGAGAGAGTAGTCAGTAATTGTGTGTTTCTGAGAAGAAAGTTTAGGGACAAGTATATCTAGAAAGTTATTTGGGTTAAGGCCCCACATATTATATGAGAATTCTTTACATGTGTGTATACTTGGGGAGAGGGAAGGATGGGGAACTGTATTCATTCATAATCATATACAGGGAAGTGAAAAAAATAGTTAAATCTGCAGGCTTTTTACCTCTACCAAGGAAAAGAAGGTTTTACTTTGGAGGAGGAAAGGGAATGCAAGTTTTTGTGAACAGTGTGTCCTTTGAGAAGTGTAACAGACCCAGATAGGTTACTGGATCAAGTGTAAAGAAAGAATGTGGAAAAGTCAGGGATGCTGTTTGCTGTTTCTATGGCTTTACTTAGAGCTGGAATTTTGCTCAGGAAAGGAGGAAGAAACAGCTGTGGTGTTCCTTCCCTCTTCCCTCTTATACTAATACACCTGTACTACTGTTAGTACCGAGAGGTGAGCTTGAAGGCATTTTGATGATCAGCTTGGGGACCTGTGCACAACACATCTTATGGTTTGTGGAGAAGTGAGTTCTAGGTTCCAAATGACACCCTTATGTTAGGAATGCAAACTGTTGATCCCTGGGAGACTAAATGTTTATTTCATTGCCACCTTGATCTCAGAGCATATACTCCTAATTCCTAATCCATGCAGTTCTATGATTTAGAGATGGGGATGAGTTCCCCTGTGCTTGGTGGGAGGGATAGAGAAAGGTTTTGTTAAAGAAGTAGAATTTGAGGAACCACTTGATTGAACAGTAGGATTTCAGCCAAGGGAGAGAAACTATTACGGAAGGAATGACCTCGATGAGACAAGAACCGCTGGGGTTGGAGTAGGGAGCATGTTGGAAGCTGAATTGGTCATTTCCACTGCCATGAAGGCAGTGAACACTGTAGAAGTGGTGAGGCTAAGGTGGAAGCAGACTGTCGAGGGATGCTACAACAGTTTTTATTAATTTTAGCAGTCCATGCAGAACCCTCGAAAATGTTAGAGCAAAGACTGACATAACTGAAGCTATACTTTGGCAGAACTGATCTGATAGTCTAGCATGTACAGATTAGAACCAGTGCTTCATATGTAACAAGTACGGTGTTGATGATAATAGCTGGCACAGTGTGTGCTTTTGTTCTATTAATTTCTTAATGTTTCTCATAAAGTAGATAGTCTTGTCTTACTCATTTTATACATAAAGAAACAGACACCGAGAGGTTAAGTGACTTCACCAGAGTTATACAACTAGTAAGTAGTAGAAGTGGGATTCAGCCAAGACAGATTGTCTTTAGAATCCATGCTCTTTAACTTCTGGGTCCATAAATGATGATAATAACCCCTGTCACTATAGATAGTGGTAGTAACTTTAATGAAAGCTTTGGCTGTACAGAAGTAACATAGGAAATTATTATTAACAATGTATTTAATCTTTGCATTTTATTGTATGTGAGGCAGTGTGCTAATACCCTCACTATTCAGTCACCCTTTTTTTATAGCTGAATGTTGGTCCAGATTTTCCATTCCTTTTCTATAACTTAAACCATTCTCTTTTTTTTTAGAGCTACTTAACCTTTAAATCAAGATTTTAAATAATCAAGTTTGTCATAAAACTATAAGTCAGTATTAAATCCCCAGAAATATTTGGGTATCATCAATTTATTACCTTTTGTGTTATGATTTATTATAATTTGTCACCTTTTATATGTGTATTTTTACATTTCTTTTCTATTTTCAAGCAATTTACTATTACTGGTAAATGGTTCTTTAGGAGAACTCATATATTGATATACACATAAAATTAAGAGAACAAACCAAAGATTCAAGGCTGTTTAGCAAATGATGTAGAATGAATGAGTATGTGTACAGGATAAGTTTTGAAAAAGATAATTATCTCTCATCACATTTAAGTCCCCACTGTTTCAACTATCCTTATTATTCCTAATTTTGCACTTGACTGCCAGCAATTCCAGCCACTGAGCTGGATTCGATTTATCCCTTCCACTATTCTCCCTCTACTGGAATACTGATGTACTCATGACAGGCTGTGAAGTATTTCACTAGAGGGAGCACAGTTACGGAAAGGCCTGCCTAGGATACCTCTTACACAGAATAGAGCCCTAGTTCTCTATAGAGAAGAAAAAAGGAAAATAAGAGGTGTGGTCAGAGGGAAGAGAGAGAGAGAGAGAGATTGAGAGAAAAGCTCAGCCAATTTTAGGAGGATATGAAGAAACCAAAACTAACACACATTCCTAATTCAGTGGGTCTGAGTTTTCTTGTTACTCAAGTGACTTTAGTCATTTGCGTTTGATAATGGGGAATCTCTGTTACCAACCCTGTAATTTGCACACTGTAGTTACTGGTTTTCAGGTTTATTCAGATGTTGTACTGGGACTGATTTTTTTTTTTTTTTACAAATAAAAAGGCTTGTTGTGGGGTCTTGGATCTAGAAAAGTTTTGGGTAATTTCAGCCTTTTTACATTAGATTTAGAGACTAAAGAGGGAAAGGTCAACATTTTTTGCACATTATGATGCCTTGGAATAAAGCATTTTGCATGTTAATCATCTGTGCAAAGAATCAGTTTTTTGTAAAGAGAGACCTTGTTGCCCTTGGCACCTACTGGGGACATCCCTAAATTTGGATAGTGAAGTAAGACCATATTTTAAATACATCCTTGGAAGAGATGAAATGTTCAGCATTTGGCAGCATTTTACTTCTAATAGCTGAGTTCTTAGGCCACATACGATCTAATTGTTGATGACAGCTTTTTCCCTAGGAGCATTTCGATGAATTAAATTTTTTCCCTACTTCTTACTTTTCTCATATCCTCAAGCAAAATTACTATCTTGTATTTACTCTGGTGCTTAGTAAAGTGTCTGGTATGTAGTAGCCCATCAGGAGCAGATTGATAAATTTAATACTCATTACTTAAACCTTAAACCTGAAAGTGGAATATTGTTTACTTGTGCAAACAATGAAGCTCCTCAGAGTTACAAGACATCATCAGAAATACACTGGCAGAAGCACTGATTAATACTATACAAGCATACTACTATACTGAAGTGACTTATACTAAATAAATATAAATTGTACTGGCCATTTTATTTTTATTTTTTGGATGTGAAAAGGGGAATGTTTAGGTAAGAGGTTATTAAATTCTTTACTGTGGCTTGGTAAGTAAAACTAAGAATTTGAGTTTCTGTTTGGTCTTTTATACCTTTTTTTTTTTTTTTTCTTGTGATATAGCTGGATTCTTGCTCTTTCTCAGTCTGGTCTCAAACTCTTGAGCTCAAGTGATCCTCATACCTCAGCATCCCAGAGTGCTAGGATTATAGGCACGAGCCATTGTTTGTAGTGTTCTTTGTATGAGAAATACTTTTAAATTTGAATATTAGATGCAATTTCTCAGCTTGCAGTTTTGACTTCTGTTGGTGATGAGTTCCAACTATTAGGAAATCCAAAACAACAATGGATATCAGAATCTGCCATTTTTAGAAGGAGCTAGGACTTTTTCTTGGCTGTAGCAAAAGAAAATTGGTTGGCGGGGGCTGTGCCAAGAATTTTTTTTGTCATTCTTGTATTCCCATACCCTCTTTAACTTGGTAGTAAATTTCCTAGATAAGGATTGAGCTGAATTTCTTAGTTTGATATGATAGTTATCTATAGTGTTTATTTGTGAGGTACCTGGGGCAATATCTGGCACCTAGTAGGTATTCAATAATTGATAGCCACTATTAGTAATCAATTCTCATAGTATTATAACTGCCATAATGCTAAAAGAATACTTAGTGTTGCTCTGTTGTATTTCCTTTACTAAACCAATCAAAACCTTTGGAAGAAAAAGAAGAGGTACCAAGTAGGAACCAGGACAAATTGAAGTTTTATAAATTGTTAGATCGATCCCCATTGGCTAGAAGCCATATACTAATATGACTTTTGAAGTATTTATTCATCTATAAAAAGAGGGAAATCAAGCAAGAGAGGAAGTGAGACACCACTTCATGTTTGCCATTCTTCTCCATTTTTGTTCTTACTCTGAATTTGCAGGGATCCAAACAGCTATCTATATTCAGCAGACAACCTCCCTTTGTCATCTATATGCCTGGGTGACCTTCAGCTTTTTTTTTTTGAGACAGAGTCTCACTTTGTCACCCTCAGTACAGTGCTGTGCTATCACAGCTCACAGCAACCTCAAACTCTTGGGCTCAAGCGATCTTCTTGCCTCAGCCTCCTGAGTAGCTAGGACTACAGGTGCCCACTTCAATGACAGGCTGTTTTTTTCTATTTTTAGTAGAACCAGGGTCTCACTTTTCTCAGGCTGCTCTTGAACTCCTGGGCTCAAGTGATCTACTGGCCTTGATCTCCGAGGGTGCTAGGATTACAGGGATGAGCCACCACACAGGCCCTATGCTTTTCATTTCAAAGTTAACTCCAAATTACATTAAAATTCAAATTTTTATTTATCTTAAATGTAGAATTGCAAAATTCTGGGTAATAAGTTGTGTCCTTTGGAAAAGAGAGAGGTTAATGATCTAATGTAATTATTTCAATTTTTCGGTGATTCAAAATGAATAAAAAATTGAAAATCTGCACTGATGATATCCAAGCTATGTTAAGAATTAGGAAGGAACCCTATTGTTGTCAAGAAAATTACAAGTTTTAACCATGCATTTTTCTCACTGATACTCTAAAGAAGTTAAAGCTTTAGAAATGATTTTTAAAACTTAAATCCTTCTAATCATTTCTATTATTTTTTGTTATTTTGATAAGGACAGGAAAACACATAGTTTCACTTTTTAAATATGTTTCTATATTTTATTTTTATATTTTTATGTTTTAGAGACAGTTTTGCTCTGTCACCTAGGCTGGATTGCAATTGCACAATCATAGCTCTTTACAGCCTGGAACTCCTGACACAAGAGGTCCTCTTACCTCAGCCTCCTGAGAAGCCAGGACTATAGACAAAGACACCAGCTGAGTTTTGTTTTTTGTAGAATCAGGGTCTCCCTATGGGGGTCTCCCTATGGGTCTTAAACTCCGGGCCTTAAGCATTCCTCCTGCCTTGGCCTCCTACAGTACTGGGATTACACAGCCAGGAGCCATCACACATGGCCCGTAGTTGCACTCTTTATACTTCTTTGCATGCAACCCAGGAAAAATTTTATACCCTTATTTCTAAATCTTTCTAAAATAATTCCCAAAGAAACCTTCTCTACCAGAGTCCTGTGTTATGTTTGGGTTGCAGTAACATTTTATTAATTTTTGCTCTTATTTAAACATTTTTGTGTTTTTGCAAGTTGGACTTTGTTTCTTGGCCACCTCTGTCACACCAGATGTTTGAGAATAAAAAAAAAAAAAAAAGGAATAAACCCGCCTCCCTCTGACACATGTTGCCGGAGTACTGATATTACTGCAGTGTGAAACATGGTTTCTTATTTTTATTTCACGTTTTTTAGCCTATCACTTAAGCAAAAGCTCTGTGTGTCCGTTTATGTGTTGGAGAGGGCGCTAAATTTTATAGGCCAGTGCTTAATTTAGTGAACAAAATCTGACCCAAACCAGCACGTACTAAACATATTTTCTAGGAATTCTGTATATTCCCCTAAGCAAGCCCTGAGTTCTCACCCTGCCCAAGAAAAGACAACCATAAAGAGGGAAAGACTAACAACTCCAGTTAAGAATGAATCAGATTTTAAAATGGCAAGGTATTTATTTTCGGGGTGAGTGAATCACTTCCAGGAGCAATGAGAGGGGAAATACAGAAATTTGAGTGCCTCCAAAACACTTAAACGGATAAGAGAGGTGGTCTCCGTCTGTTTCTCCGGCTTCTACTCTCTCTCTCTCACTGATTTCATGGTCTCTTCTTTCCTGGACAAGAAGCTCAAGTTTACTGGGTGCACACTGTGACCTTCCAGTTGTGGTTATCAGGGCAACACTGCGCGCGCACTGGACTTGTGGCTGACACCTGGGCGGCATCTCCACGCCTGCCGGTGGTTTCCTACAAGCCAGGCGTCCGGTCGGTGGCAGCGGCTTCTCATTCATGCTTTTGACAACTGCGCGGCTGCTTGCAAGCTAAAAGTGAAATGCCCCTCGCTCTATCGCCTCCATCCCCGGGCCGCCCTAGGTGGGAGGGCCCCAGTGGGAACGACAGTCGGTGGTGCCCTAAGGCCGTTGGTCGGGCTCCTCCATAGGTGGCTGCGTTTCCGACTTTGCCCTGGCTCCACTCCGGGGGCTTGACGTGCAAACTTCGCCGGAGCGAGCTGAGAGGGAGGGACCGGCGAGGGGGAGGAGGCGACGGGAGGCGCCTCCGCTTAAGGGAGCCGGCGGAGCGCCGCCGCTCGGACGGACGCGCGGACGGAAGGAAGGAGCGGGGCCGCCGGGCCCGGCCCGGGGATGCGAGCGGCCGCAGGGTGGGCAGCCAGTGGGCCGGCGTTGTGGCTCCGGCCTCCTCGCCGCGGGCTTCCGCGGTGGAGCGGGGGGTTGGGGCGGGGGCTGGTTCTGGCGCCGGCCTCCACGCCGGGTCCTCCCGGCAGAGGCAGGTAGGGGACCCAGCGCCGCCGGCCCGCCGGCGGGCCGTCCCCTCCTCGGAGGGACCGCAGGAGTCGAAAACGAAAGCAAGACCGCGCCGCGGACTTTGCACCCTGGGCGGGGGGTGGCCTGGTAGGAAGCGGTCTAGGGGGGGCTGGGCGGGCGGGGGGCGCTGTCAGCGCGCCCCACCCGGTCCGCGGGCCGCGCACGCCGCCGGAACTCCCCGGCGCCTCCTTAAATGCGGCCCCCGCGCGACTCTTTCCCCCCCTTTTTTTTGTTACATTGTAGGAGCGGAAAGAATGTCGGAGCGGGCCGCGGATGACGTCAGGGGGGAGCTGCGCCGCGCGGCGGCAGCGGCGGGCGGAGCAGCGGCCGCCCGGCAGCAGCAGCAGCAGCCTCCGCAGCCCCAGCGGCAACAGCAGCCGCCGCCGCCGCGGCGCCTACGGCCGGAGGACGGCGGCCCGGGCGCCGCCGCCACCTCGGCCGCCGCAATGGCGACGGTCGGGGAGCGCAGGCCCCTGCCCAGTCCCGAAGCGATGCTGGGACAGTCGTGGAATCTGTGGGTCGAGGCTTCCAAACTTCCTGGGAAGGACGGTGAGTATCCACGCCCTCCTCTTCGCTACGCCCCCAACTTCCCTCTTCCTCTTACTGTCTTCCCTGCCCCCCCCCCTTTTACCCTGTCCAGTGATCCGCCCCCTTGGGGGTCAGAGATGCTATCGTTCGCTGGGTTGCGGAACGCGGAGGTGCCCACACCTACCCCGTGCGTGCGAGAGCGTGCGTCACACTCCCGGCCACTGACCTGCCTCTCCCCTCCTCCTGTGTGTGTATATCTCCTAGGGACGGAATCGGACGAAAGTTTCAAGGAGTTTGGGAAAAACCGCGAAGTCATGGGGCTCTGTCGGGAAGGTGAGTCCAGCCCCCTCTGATGAAGTTTGTGCAACCCCTCTAGAAAGTAGCAACACCAGAGCCTGGAACTTCAGCACGTCTAACCAAGCCCCTCCCCCACCACCACTCGCGGATGCTGCCTGAGATGGAGGGAGGGGGAAGGGCAGAGAATTCGGAAAATCTGGTTTCCAGGGGTTTCCTGTAATTTACGCGGAGTATCCAGGAACCTTTCAGTGGAGGTCAGACGAGGTGCAGCATGAACAGCATTGCTTGGTGACTGTGCTGGAAACCAGTGGGGAGTTTAACCTGCATGCTTTGACTGACCCCCTTACGGAGAAACACTAGTGGAGAAAGGAGTTCTTAGCTTTAATGACATTTCCACGGATGCTGGAAATGAAAAGAAAACCTTTCCACCCAGAATTTTTTGTTGACAATCATAGTGAATTTTGAACGTACAGCTATTCTCTTTACCTGTACAACCTTATTTCTGTGGAGTTACAAGTTTTGGATGCTGCAAAAGAATCATTACAACTGGGTAGAACAGTCGGATTTTTTTGTGAGCTGTCAAGTTGGAGATTGGGGTGGGGGAAAGACAGAATTTTATATGGTGAACCTTTTATTGCCTGTAGCTAGTGAAATCAGAGTCTTAATTATTGGTTGGCTCTAAACTGTTTAGTAAAAGGATACTTTAGGGAAATATCTATAGCTAAAGGTGTGCCTCCAAATGAAAGTCAGGCCAAGTATCTGGAAACTGTTAGACTTTTCCTTGAGATTTTCTTTTTCTTTGAATAACTTTTGCTATCTAATGCCTGCACCAGGTCTGAGGACACTCTAGTCAGAAAGGACTTTTTAAGTTCAGTGAACTTTAGGTTCTGTTTCCAGTTACTCTTTTAGTGGTAGTAAGGACAAGACTTTGAGTGAGGTTTGGTACCCAACATACTGAGTTTATTATTCCCCACTGCAATTTTATTTCTCACCTGTAGCCATTTATTTTGGCCCAGTTTTTGTCCAGGGCCCAAGAATAGGTAGAACTTTGGCAACTGGGACATTTTTAAGTCCAGAGTTGGCCCATTGTTACTGTCTCCACATTTTTTGTTTTTCACACCTGCCTTTTCTTCACTGATGCTCTTTTGGGTTTTTGAATGGGTCACTTGTTGGCCTCTTGGCACTGCGAGGAAGAGTAATACCAGTGGCAGCTCTCTCAGAGCTTCCAACTGGAACAGATTATAGAGCAAATTGGTTGATTTCTTTCCTTTGCTGTTTGATGGCAAAGGAAAGAGAGGGAAAGCGCAGGACTTGTTGGCGATGTTGCAATAGAAAAAAATCAGTTGTTAGTCCGGTTTTAGTGTTGAATTGGCAGCCTGCCTGGGCTTAAAAAATTAAAATCACTAGGCGGCAACTCTCATAGGAAGCAGTTGGAGTAGAAGACCTGACCCACTCTTATTCTTAGTTTTCATTCTCTGGGTGTGGATACATTTCCAATAAAGGGCTTCTAAATCTTTGTGAAAACAGAATGCTAATTATTGCTAACTCTGCTGTGAAGGATGAGTAAGTGTATTAGTGTTTCACTGACTACCTTGTTCTGGACTGAGACCCGACCAAATTAAGTGGACTGGACTCAGTTTTGTATTCTATTCTGTTTGGGTATATTCATGAGCAGGTTTTCCATGAAGATCTGAGATCTGTTTACTATCTACATGAGGCACAAAGCAATCATGGATCTGGTTACATGTGCTTCTGTCCTATCAAATTATTAGTGTTAATTAGAAGTGTCTTGTTTTTCTTTCTTTCTTTTTTCCTTTTTTTTTTTTTTAAAGCAGCTCTATTTAGAATGCTGTAGCTGCCAGGCCAGCTGCAACTCATGCTTGTCTATTTGAGCAAAGATTGAAGTATTAATTTTAAATTCAGTCAGCTTTTCATTTGTGACTTTGTGGATTTTCTGGGGCAGTTATAAAAACTTTCAGCACTTATGCAATGGACCTTTAATGTTTTTCTAACAGATAGTGCTTGTCAGGATGCTTCAGAAATGAAAATACATTTATCATTATCAAAATGTGTTAGACCATTATTGTCTTTGGTTAAGATTACCACCAAGAGGCTCAGCCCCTGTGGCTTAAAAAGCTAAGGCACCAGCCACATATACCTGAGCTGGCGGGTTTGAATCCAGCCCGGGCCTGCCAAGCAACAGTGACAGCTTCAACCAAAAAATAGCCAGGCATTGTGGCGGGCGGCTGTAGTCCCAGCTACTTGGGAGGCAGAGGCAAGAGAATTGCTTGAGCCCAGGAGTCGGAGGTTGCTGTGAGCTATGATGCCACAGCGCTCTACCCAGTGTGACAGCTTGAGGCTCTGTCTCAAAAGATTACCACCAAGAAAAGGCGTTTCGGAGTTAAATGTATATTGATTTATCTTGTCTGTGAGATTAAATTGAGAAGTATATAAAGAAATTGAGCATGTGAATGAAGCACTAAATGTCAGAATCTCTCCCTGACTTCTTGAATTCTCCAGTTTGTAATTGTGGACAGAGAAAGAAAAACTAGGTATGAGAGAAAGTTGCCTAACTTTGCATTAGTTATTTCATCTTCTCAATATACTTTACCTCTTTGGAAAAGCAGATGGCAATACTACCTACTTTCTAAGGTTATTGTAGAGGTTGACATTAAATTAGATAACATGTAAAATGACTCCGTACACACTAATTCCCTTCAACTATTGGTAATCTTAGGTCTGGCTTCCTAACTTGATATTTGTAGATTAGGGTTTGTTTTAACCTATGACCCGTGAATAGGCTTCAGCAGGTCATAGTTTCCCAAAAATTACACACAGAATAATTTTGTATTTTGATTTTCTAGAGCAAATGTCCACAACTTCTCTGGGATTGTCAGAAGGATCATTTACTCATCCCTACCCCCAAAGTTCAAAATTGCTAAGCTACACACTTTCTTTCCCTTTGTTTTTCTTTTTTGTCTTGTCACTAACTTTCACCAATTTCTTCATGGCAAAGACTGCCAAAGTGTTAATGCTGTCAAAGAAGATTGGAGCTATTGATTTAGATTGAAGGCAGATTATTTGTGATTTAGCTAACATACTATCTCTTTTCTTCCTTTAGCACAGGTGGGAAAATATTAGGATAAAATTTTACTTATTTTTCGGAGATTAGCCAAAATTCTCCTAATTTTATTGCCTGTTTTTCCTGTAATTTGTAATATTAGTTGATAGCATTACTGATTTTGGTGGAAAGAGATTGATAGTACATTTTGATATTTTTGAAGTGATTAAACTCAGAAGACAGATTATCTTTTTTTCCCCAAGGTGATTTGTGAAATTCTGGACTTTCACAGTTTTGACATACTCTGGATTTATGAAATTTTACAAAATTATGTTCAGATTGAATTAATTGGTATGAATTACCAATTAGGGTTTTTATATTAGTGCCTGAACATATAGGGAGACTTAAAAATGATAACATTAAATCTCTTAATTTTACAGCAAATTTAAAAAATATTTATGATGTCAGTGTTGGAGTTAACAGTGAAATTGAAAAATGACATTTTCTTTGGGAAGCCATTGATAACTTCCTAAATCCACTTGGATGGTATCAAAATATCCTATATTCTTCTTTCACTCTACCTGTTACCATTTGCAAGTATGCATTATGTGAGGGTCCTTCTTTAGAATATAAGTTACCTGAGGGCAGGAACATTGCTGATGAAGGCATATTCATATTCAGCTCCTATGCACCTTTGTGCTCAATAAATATTTGTCTCCAAAATGAATCAGATAGGCTACTGGGAAGGTCAATCTGAGTTAATCTAGGTTGAATAGTTCAGAAGACCTAGTCTCCATTCTGTTGGTACTGTAAAAGGAGAAGGTACCTAGTGTATGTGCAGGTATGGAAAGCAGTATTTTATGGCCCTACCTAGGGGATGCCAGAGGCTGCCTTTCAGCCCCTGTTGCTCTGTCCTAAGTTTAGTACTCCATTTATACTTTTCCAGAAAAGGTGCAAACAGAACACCACCTCTCTTATCTCTGATATTTAGTCAGGGGAGTAGACTGGTAACCCAGGGTGATACCCACACTTGATGACAGGTGATTTCCCTGTCATAACAGGGACATAGTTGAGCTTGAGGCAAGATGAAATACTGGTTAGTTGGCACCTACAGGCAACTAGGTATCAAAAACAAGGCCGGACTAGGGAGGTGGGTAGCCTCAGTCAACATAAATTGAGTCAACACAAAAATACCACCTTTTTCTTTCCTAGGGAAAATTGATTTATAGTTAACAGCAAACAAATAGGTGTTTGTATGACATATTCTGCTGTTAAAGGTACTATATCATAGGCATAAATCCTTCTCCCTGAAGTAGAGAACATTTCTTTCTAATTTTCTCTAGGGTTTCTCTTATCTGTTTTTCTCTCCAAGTTTTGAAACATACAAAAGTAGAGAAAAAATTTTAATGAGTCTCCTTGTATCCATCACACAGCTTTAACAACTAATGAGTCATAGCCCAAACTTGCTTCATCTCTTCCCTGCTCCCCACAGTGAATTATTTTGAATAATGTTCCAGACATCGTATCATTTCTTTTGGTTTTCTTTTTTCTGCTTGCATGGACTTTCACTTGTTTCCTGTAAAATGGATCCTTTATGCGTGCTATATATATATACCTTTCTTTTGAGGCAAGCCGGGTTACCATTTTTGATCCTTTCTGTGAATGTATAGGGTTCTGCAGGTAGCACTCTGCTTACATCTTAACTGGTGATCTAAACCAAGCCTCAAACAGGAATAAGTGAGATCTAAGTTCCCTGCCTCAGAATCGCCTGTGTGCTTGTGGAACATTAATGTACATTTAAGTAGCACTCAGGTGATTGATTTCGTTTGCACGTCAGCCTCACTTGAGAAACATCTCCACAGAGGAGCATCAGTGCTGCCTTGGGCGGTGTCCTTGCTGATACCTCCTCTGTGTGACTCTACTTGTAAGGTCTTTACAAGCGGTGGGTGAAGGAGTACTTGGAGACCCTGAGGGGTTTTCCCCCCATTGTGGCACCTTAGATATTACTAATCAAACTGCAGCCTATGGGCCATATCCAGCCCGAATGATTTTTACATTGCTAATGGTTGAAATAAAAACTCACAAGGGGAAGATTTCATGATTCACAAAAATTGTATGAAATTTAGGTGTCAGTATCCATAAGTAAAGATTTATTAGAAATATGACACGACCATTCTTTTACTTGTGTGTAGCTGCTATCTGTATACAGTGGTAGGTATAAGAGACAATAGATCCCACCAAGCCCCAAATATTTACTGTCTGGCCCTTTGAAGGAAAAGTTTGCTGACCCTGGTTCTGATGAGTTCCTTGGTTGATCAAAGGAAACCAGTTTTGTAGAATGTGATTGTGGTACTCCTTTTTTAGATTTTTTTTTTTTTACCAATTACCTAAGAGCAAGCATCTGGTACTCCTTGAAGTTTTTATTTCTAAGGGGAAAAACTTCAAAGTAATAAAATCTATTATTCTTAAACCAGTGGTTTGTTCAATATTGAAGTATGTTGAGAGTAAAGGAAATGTGAAAAGAGAAATTATCTCGCAAAAGGTTTCTTTTCCCACTTTTGTCATTTGCTGCCAGTTTTTAATGGTGTGCACCTCTTTCAGGGCACTTCCTAATCAGAGCATCTGTAGAGCTGGTTCTGCCCCAGCTTCTAAGAGCCATGTACCCTGAGGGTGCTTCAGTTTATTAAGCCCTGTATAGTAGGTAAATATTCAGGAGGAAGAGTTCAGAACTTGTATGGAATTTTCATTCAAATTCTTCACTATCTCTACCCTTGAGCTGGCTTAGAGAAGCCAAAGCCTTGTTGGAGGTCTTGGGAATTAGAGGAAGGATTCATCAGGACACAAATCTGTACCTTGATTGAAGAGAAGGCAGACAGTGTCTTTTAGATAACATATCTTTACAATTTTTAGCTTACTGAAAGGTACAACACGTGACACAATGCATACCACATTCCCGAACCCTTAAGGGTTCACAGTTTGTGGAAACTATGCATATGTTACCTACAGTAGCATGGGGTTCCCAAGCTATACCCCATTTACAGTTTTGGTTGGTTCTTATAAACTGTGATCTAAGGAGGGAAGTATAAGTAATTTGCATATCATATAGAGCATGACCTACATGTGACATGGTCTCGTTCGTTCGTTATGATGGTATCCTTATATTCACATGTCCTTACGTCCTGATATTTGCATCTCAGAATACATATGTGGATGTCTCAAGTTTCGTGGATACTTTTACTTTGTCCAGCATATGTTTCACTTTATGTAATCTTCACATCAATACTATGATCTAGGTATCACCATTATCTCCTTTTTACAGATGAGGAAACTAGAGTGAAAAGAAAAGTGAAGTGAAGTAGAAAAGAAAAGTGAAGTAACTCACCAAGATCACAAAACATGTAAGAGGCCCTATATCTCAGATCTGTCCAACTCTCAGCTCACATGTTTAACCCATGTGAGCTATGCTTGGCCCATTCCAGAACACATACCGGTTTTTTATGGGCTTCAGTAGGTTCCCCTAACCTTTATTTTCCTTATTCTTATCTAGAAATACTGACCTTAAACCCCCCGCCCCCCAACTTTTTTAAGTAAAGATATCAGACTTTTTCTTGCTGTGCCTTACAGCATGTTGTGTTTAGTTCTTTTATAAAATCTTTTCTTCAAGGGGGAGGGGAAATGTGTGCGGTTTGTATTAGAAGTAATTGGCTTTTAAAAAAAGATTAAAAGAAAGCTAAGGTTGCAGCAGATAGCAAACACAATCATCTGGGATTTGTGCCATTAAAAAAAAAAATCCTTTAAAAAGGGAGAAGTAAAATTTCACTATTTAAATAGCATTTCAGTGCAAGATTGCTTTTAATCACATTGATATTCAAAGTTTATGGCAGTAATAAATGTGCCCCTCTGATTATTAAAGTATTTTTTGATTGAAGTTTTAAGGAGAAAAAGAAGCCTGTTAGTAGACTTAACAGTTGGAGTTGCTGTACTTTTGAGAGAAAGGCAGAGGGTTACATTTATATTCATCTTGTACAGCAGGGATTATTATAAATGAGCAACAGAAGAATGGTTTTCGAATTTCAGCCACTCATAACACTAAACTAGATTAAATATTCTTGTTCCTCTTTGTCGTAAAGACCCTACTAACATGAAATGCCTTTTCTGTCATATGTAAGCATATGGCAGGGAAAAAGTAATAGTTCATTACCAATTAGATTCATAATCTTAAAACAGAAACTATTCCCCTCCCAGGTTATACAGATGTTTTCTATAATCCTCAACTCCAGTAATGCAAAAGGAAAAAGAATAATGCTTTTAGCCAGTGATCACCAGGCTTTATATGTCCATCCAGAAAGTTTCAGAGATAATTTGGGGACCCCAAACATAGGGTTGCTAGCATAATGCATACAATCTTACCATCATAAAATATGAGAGCTATGGTTTTGGAATAGAGGACAGTTCTTTGGAATAAAGTGTTTAGCTTTAGGAAAAGCCTAATGCATTATTTTTGTTTTTCTCATTTCATTGTGGACTTCTCAGAGATCAGTATCTGTTTTAGTGTTTGAGAACTACAGGTTTATTATATTTTACTTCATACATAGTTTTGCTGTGTAGCCTTGGGTAGAGTGCCAGAGTGTCACAGCTCACAGCAACCTCAAACTCTTGGGCTCAAGTGATCCTCTTGCCTCAACCTCCTGAGTAGCTGGGACCACAGGCACCCATGACAATGCCTGGCTAGTTTTTCTGTGTTTAGTAGGGATGAGGTCTCACTGTTGCTCAGGCTAGTCTCGAGCTCCTGAACTCAAACAGTTTACTCACCTCAGTCTCTCAGAGTGCTAGGATTACAGGTGTGAGCCTCTGCTCCTGGCTGAGAAGCACAATTTTAAAGCAATGTTTCTGTTTTTTGAGGCAGCATCTTACTTGTCGCCCTCAGTAGAGTGCTGTGTCGATTCCCTTATCTCAGCCTCCCGAGTAGCTGGGGCTACAGGCACCCTCCATAACGCCCAACTATTTTTAGAGACGAGGTCTCGCTCTGGCTCAGGTTGGTCTTGAACCTGTGAGCTCAGGCAATCCATTCACCTCGGCCTCCCGGAGTGCTAGGATTAATAGGCGTGAGCCACTGTGCCCAGCCTTAAATCATTGTTTCTAAAAGTGTGTTCCAGAGAACCTTGTTTCTGTGTGGTATAAGTAGGTGTTATGCAGAAAAGAGGTTCCATATAGTGAGTTTGCAAAAGTCACCTTCACACAGAAGCAGTATTGGGAACTTTAGTCCTAGAGTGAAGCCTGGGTTCAAATCTTGGGACTGGTAGGTGAGTGATTTGAAGAAAATTACAAAGCTTCACGGAACTTCAGTTAATGTACACGTTAAATGGAAATGTTATAATGATAATGCCTCATAGTAGTTGGGAGGATTGAATGATATAATGTGGATTATCTCAAAGCACAGTGTTAAAAGTATGCCTCTGAGGAAGTGATCTGCAAGGACTGTCAAGTAGCAGCAGCAGATGAAATGCCAGTTTTTCTTTAGCAGGCAAAGTGGAGAGTGAGAACCTCAGTATGTTCAGGGTGGCAGAGTGTAGCAATTAAACCCTAGTTTGACGTTTTCTTTAACGCTTTAAAAATGAGAATTGGAAGGTAACTTTATTTCCTTCTTTAGCTGTATCTTTTGACTTGCAGAGAGAAGCACAATATGGGTACTTTCCTCTGCAGTTAAGTGCAGTTAACACTTCTCTTTTGGAAACCTGTACTTTGTGCTGCTTTTTTTTTTTTTTTTTTTCAATTGTTGGTGGTTCATTAAGGGTACAATATACCAGATTACACTGATTGCATTTGTCAGGCAAAGTCCCTCTTGCAACCGTGTCTTGCCCCCAAAAGACTTTGTGCTTCTTTATGTCACTTCTTATAATGTTTTTTAAGCCATTTTTCTGGGCAAGAAAGGCTAAAAATATTATAGGCAATAGAATAAAATCATCTTCACTAAGTTGGGAAAAAGGTCAGAAACAAATATGATACTACTTATATGCCTATTGTATGCATGGCGATTGTCATGGGGGAGTTTTATTCCCTATGAAGGAATTTAGAAAATTGGTTTTTCAATTCTTAGAAATTTCCATTTTGACTTAAGCAGTTCTCCATTTAAGTTACCTTGTTCTCTTTGGAAAATATGTAGAAAGATTTGTTTTAATGGAAAAAATGTGTCATTATAATTATAGAAGTTAATACATGTTCATAGTTGAGATTTTACCAATAATGGAAATGTGAAACAGAAGCCATCATTCTCTATAATCTCACTCTGGACCAATTTTAAATCTTCAGTTGCAGAATTTGGGCTTAGGGGAATTCACACTTCATCAAGGACACCCGTATAACTACTTTGGGCATTTATTGACAGGCAAGATTCAAACTTGCCAACCTGTTTGTTTCACTTCCTGATCACGTCCCGACTCTGTCCTGTCTTTTGGCAGACCTCAGGATATTTTGTCCAGTGTGATTACTGCCTTGAGAATCATCTGGCTGTTTTGCCTTGATTTCATTCATTTAGCTTGTATCCTATAAACATATGACAGGCTCATACTCTAGCCTTATACTAGGCTAGAGTTTGAGAATACGACTGCAAGTAAGGTGAGAAGGCACAGTTTTGTTTTTTTCTTTTCTATTCTTTTCCTTTCTTTTCTTTTCTTTCTTTCTTTCTTTCTTTTTTTTTAAGACAGAGTCTCACTAAGTTGCCCTCTATAGAGTGCCATAGTGTCACAGCTCATAGCAACCTGAAACTCTTGGGCTCAAGTGATTCTCTTGCCTCAGCTTCCCAAGTAGCTGGGACTAGAGGCACCCACTGCAACTCCCGGCTATTATTTTATTGTTGTTGTTATCACTGTTGGTTAGCAGGTCCAGGCCAGGTTCCAACCTGCCAGCCCCAGTGTATGTGGCCGGTGCCCTAACCATGGAGCTACCAGCGCTAAGCCAGAAGGCACAGTTCTAATCCCAGTGTCAGGCAGTTGGTCAGAAAATATTAAAGTGCCAGGTTTCCTGATGACTGTTAGGGACAGAGTCACACAAGTCAGAGCCCCTGCCCTCTAGAGAATAGTGACGTAGTAAACAAAAACATTTTAAAGGACTACTGACTGCCATAAAGTCGATAAAATGGTTGGGGATAAGGGGATTTTAGCTAACATCATTAAGGAAAACTTCTGAGGCTTTAAGAGCTGAGATCAGAATGATAAGAGAGAAGTAGCCACCAGATCATTTGGGAAGGGGTCTCTGAGAATGGAATCGGAAAGAATGTAGGAAAATAAGGCTGATAAGGTCAGAGATCACAGGCCAAGGTAAGGAGTTTGGGTTTACTGTAAATATAATGAAAGCCTACCTGGGGTCGGGTGGGTAGCTTCAGCAGGGGAACGGTCTGATCTAACTCCTATGGTATAATGATCACTGGCTGTTCTATGGTATGTGGATTGTGGGAGTGCATCTGGCTGACCAGGTGTGAAGTGACAGTGGCTTAGGCTTTGCTAATGGCAGTGGCCATGCAGAGAGGTTATTTGGTTCAGGATATGTTTGAAGGTGGAGTTTACATGATTTAGTGAAAAACTAAAAGTGATTGACAGAGAAAGTTAAGAATTAATACTTGGGGTTTGAGCAGTTGATTGGTATCCTTTAATGAGCTAAGGGATGTGGAGTATATGTAAGACTCAGAGTAAGGAGCTTTGGTTTTGGCCACATTGCATTTGATGCACTTACTGGGCATTTGGGCATAGCTGTTATGTCTGTAGTTCAATATACAGTGATGACGGATGGAGCAGCCTGCATGGGTCAGTATGCATCCTCAAGGTACAGAGGATCTGGAAAGCTATGGGACTGGGTTTTTTCCTAAGATATGGGTGTTAGTAAGGAATTGGTTACGGCCGAGGGCTAAGGTTTAGTTAACTTCACATTGAGGAGGTGGGTAGGGGAGAAGGAATCTCCATTGAGATGGGAGAGAAACCAGATGAGTGTGATGGTATAAAATCTGAGAGGAGATAAGAAAATACTTTAAGTGGAGAGTGATGGCCTGTGTCAGATGCTGCATTGTAGTACAGTGAGGCCAGGCCAGTAAATTGATTTCTGGCTTTGGTAGTGTAGAGGTCACTGATGACCTTAGTCAGGAGAGTTGGAAAGGCAGATGTAGGAGGTTGTAATAACCTTAGCTGGAAAAATAGGGCGAGAATAGACAATTCTTTAAAGGGTTTTGCTTTGAAAGGGAATAGAGAAATGAGGATGGGGACCTTGTATAAGAGGTTCAAAAGAATGAAGGGAGGGTTTATTTTATTTAGGTAGTATTAGGGCATATTCGTGTGCCGCTGGGAAGGACCCAGGAGTGATGAGGGATAATTGGTCACTTGAAAAAAATGAATAATCACAGAATGATGCCTCAGAGACCCAGAGCCCTCATGGACAGGTTAGATTTGGTTCAGAGACTTTCTTCCACTGTAGTGGGAGGAGAAGCAGGTGGATTCAGTTGCAGGTAGGGATAGGAAATTGTGGGCTAGGATGATTAGTTCTCTCGTCATTTCTGTGAATAGAGGGATATTGAGAGGTCATCTGTTGAGAGTGGTTGGAGGGGAAGTTTTGTCTTTCTTAAAGTATCTAGCTGTGGAGATAGCCAAATAAACAGGCAGTTACACATGCTTTATTAGAAGCTTCCCAGTGCACTTATAAGTCCAAACTCCCTGACAAGACCTGTGAGGCCCTAGTTGTGGGAGTCTAAGCCCAGAGAATCAGGAATCTCAACAACTTGAGGCGGAATGCTGTCAGAGCACTGGGGTAGAGAAGCAGGGGTCAGGCAAGGAAGGCTTTATCAGGAAGGAGAAGGGTAGAGTTGGAAAGTTACTTGTTCTGGTGTGAAAGCAGCTTCTGAGCTTGGGGCACCTTTGTGTGGGAGTCTGGAATTTGTTGCCACTCTGGGAATTGAATAGTGGAGGGCAGGAGGTGGGGGTGGATATGTTTGAAAGATCACCATGGTAGCAGTGTAGAAACTGAATTGGTGGCTATGGAAGAAGTTAGAGGCCAGTTGGGCATGTAGCCTATCTCCTTAATGTAAAATCCCTGAGTTTCTAGGTAATGATAAATCAAGGAAGTGAGTATTGTTTCCAACCTGGTAAAACCCTTTAATGGTTTCTGTTCATTCGTTCAGTGCATCTCCTTTGTGCTAGGTATTGTTCTGATTTTCAGAAAAATAGCAAACAGAACTGCCCTCCTAGAGATTCTGCTTTCATGGAGGAGACAGGCAAAAATAAAAGTTAAAAATACATTTGATGTGTAGCGGTGAGTGTTCTAGAGTAAGATAAAATATGGTGGGTGCAATTTAAAGTAGAATGAGGAGTTTTCTGAGTCATGACTTACAGGTGTGAAGGCATAAGCCATGTGGGTATTATGGACTAACCATTACAGAGAAGGAACAGCAAATCCTGTAGCACTAGTAGGAGAGGGCCTAGTGTGTTTGAAGAAAAGCGGGGCCAGAGTAGCTGGCAAGGCAGGTGAGGGGGGAGTACAACAGAAGAGGTCAGATGCTATGATTCAGGAGTGAGTTGGGGAGGCAGATCACATAAGACCTTGTAGGCCATTGGAAACCCAAGTGATTTACTGTGTGGTCCACAGGCATTGCTTAGCATGGCCCTACCAGGCTGTCTAGCCTTGTCACCTTCCGTTCCCCACTTTGCTTACTGTGTATGCCTCAGGCACAGCAGCTTTTTTCTGGTTCCTCTGTCACTGGGCTGCTGGTTCTTTTCTTGTGGTTGAGTGTCAGTTTCTTAAAGAAGTCTTCCACGTTACTCTATATATTGCTTTATAGCCATTACCAAAAGCTGTTCATTACCATCTGGGGTCAATGTAAAGTAAGCTATTACTCTGGCTAAAATTTGTTATGACTGCCAGATTTGGGGTATAAATGCTAGGTAGAAGGAATTACTGTGACAAATTTTTACATAGGTCTTCACTAAATTTGCAAAATTGGCCTGGAGGGGAAAAATAGTATAAAACACCAGCAATATTCTTGTTAAAGGAGGGAGGTCGTGTCACTACAATAACACTCCATTCCCCTGTTGGTTAGAGAGTGTGACAGAGCCATGTTCCTCTTTGGCTCCAGTGTGTTCTAGCACCATTTTTTGGCTGAGTAACAATATGCTGTGAAGAGAAAGCATTTTGGTTTTGGAATAGCTGGTTATGTCCGAATAAATAACAGTGTGCCTGAATCCCTCCATTATATCACTAGGGTTTTCTTTCCCAAGATGAACTCTGTGCTTTCTGCAGCTCCTGAATAGGATATTTATTTTCTCCCTTCCCTTTATTCTAGTTTTGAGGCCTTTTTCTCTCTGCTCTGATGAGCTACTGTACTACAGATAGACTCAGAGTCTACTGTAGATTTTATGTGCTACACTTTCTATTCCTCTTATCTTCCTTACCCCCATGTCTCATGAGCTTCTCGTTGTTAGCTGGCAGCTGCAATGGCTATTTCTTCAAAACATCTTGTTGTTCAATAGATGTTTTCTTAAAAACTGGTGGATATTGCTAAAAATATCTGTTATATGAGTTTATAATCTATTGTTGAATCATATTCTATTGTAGTGATAGTTATGCCAGAGTGACAAATGAAACAGTTTTTATAGTCCTCAAGTGCAAGTAAGTCTTTTTTTTATTTTTTATTTTTTTTTAATTGTTAAATCATAGCTGTATACATTAGTGCAATCGCCTGTACCCATTCTAACATGCACCATAGATGTGGCCCCACTCATTACCCTCCCTCCACCAAAACATCCCCCTTCCCTTCCCCTTCCTTGGCCCTTTCCGCATAGTCTTGTGGTATAGTTGGGTTATAGCCTTCATGTGAAAGCTATAAATTAGCTTCATAGTAGGGCTGAGTACAATGGATACTTTTTCTTCCATTTCTGAGATACTTTGCTAAGAAGAATATGTTCCAGCTCCATTCATGTAAATATGAAAGAGGTAAAGTCTCCATCTTTCTTTAAGGCTGCATAGTATTCCATGGTATATATCTACAACAATTTGCTAGTCCATTCGTGGGTCAATGGGCACTTGGGCTTCTTCCATGACTTAGCAATTATAAATTGGGCTGCAGTAAACATTCTGGTACAGATGTCTTTGTTATATTGTGACTTTTGGTCTTCTGGGTATAAACCTAGTAAAGGAATTATAGGAAAATGGCAGGTCTATTTTTACATCTCTAACTATTCTCCAAACATCCTTCCAGAAGGAACATATTAGTGTGCATTCCCACCAGCAATGTAGAAGTGTGCCCTTT
>CAUYPK010015762.1:0-11774 GCA_963574355.1 Loris lydekkerianus | reverse complement strand
GAAAACTCTTGAAGGAATTGGCCTGGGTGAACATTTTATGAGGAGGACTCCCCAGGCAACTGAAGCAGTACCAAAAATACACTACTGGGACCTGATCAAACTAAAAAGATTCTGCACAGCCAAGAACATAGTAAGTAAAGCAAGCAGACAGCCCTCAGAATGGGAGAAAATATTTGCAGGTTATACCTCCGATAAAGGTCTAGTAACCAGAATCCACAAAGAACTCAAACGTATTAGCAAGGAAAGAACATGTGACCCCATCTCAGGGTGGGCAAGGGACTTGAAGAGAAACTTCTCTAAAGAAGACAGACGCAAAATCTACAAACACATGAAAAAAAGCTCATCATCCTTAATCAGCAGAGAAATGCAAATCAAAACTACTTTGAGATTTCACCTAAACCCAGTAAGAGTAGCCCAGATAACAAAATCCCAAAACCATAGATGTTGGCGTGGATGTAGAGGAAAGGGCACACTTCTGCACTGCTGGTGGGAATGCCCACCAATACGTTCCTTCTGGAAGGATGTTTGGAAAATACTTAGAGATCTAAAAATAGACCTGCATTCAATCCTATAATCCCTTTACTAGGTTTATACCCAGAAGACCAAAAGTCACAATATAACAAAGACATCTGTACCAGAATGTTTATTGCAGCCTAATTCATAATTGCAAGTCATGGAAGAAGCCCAAGTGCCCAGCGACCCACGAATGGACTAGCAAATTGTGGTACATGTATACCATGGAATATTATGCATCCTTAAAGAAAGATGGAGACTTTACCTCTTTCATGTTTACATGGATGGAGCTGGAACATATTCTTCTTAGCAAAGTATCTCAGGAATGGAAGAAAAAGTATCTAGTGTACTCATCTCTACTATGAAGCTAAATTATAGCTTTCACATGAAGGCTATAGCCCAACAATTACACGAGACTATGGGGAAGGGACCAAGGAAGAGGAAGGGAGGGGGGAGGTTTTGGTGGAGAGAGAGTAATGGATGGGACCACATCTAGGGTGCATCTTGGAATGGGTACAGGCGAAACTTACTAAATGCAGAATACAAATGCCTATATACAGTAGCTAAGAAAATGCCATGAAGGCTATGCTGAATAGTTTGGTGAGAATACTTCATATTGTATACGTAAGCAGCACATTGTACCCCTTGATTGCACTGATGTACACAGCTATGATTTAACAATAAAAATAAATAAATTTAAAAAATAAAAATAAAGTAATGTTATCGGCTGGGCACAGTGGGTCACTTATAATCAAGCACTCTGGAAGGCCGAGGGGCATGGATTGCCTTAGCTCAGGAGTTCAAGACCAGCCTGAGCCAGAGTGAGATCCCATTTCTGAAAATAGCCCAGCATTATGGCCAGTGCCTGTGGTCCCAGCTACTTGGTAGGCTGAGACAAGAGAATCACTTAAACCCAAGAGTTTGACATATTATGAACTGTGATGCCACAGCACTGTACCAAGGGTGACAAGGTGATAGTGTCTCAAAAAAAAAAAAAAAAAGAAAAAGAAATGTTATAACTAACTTTATGCCTACAAATTAAACAATTTAGATGCAATGACCAAATTCCTTAAAAGATACAAATTTTCAAAACTGACTTAAGAAGAAGCAGTAAATCTAAAAAGGAGTATAGTAAGTAAAAAATTGAATTAGGAATTTAAAATATTTTCATAAAAAAAGGTCTAGGCCAAGATGATGTTACTGGTAGATTTTATCAAATGGTTATAGAACAGATTATAGATAATGCCAGTTCTTCTCATATTCTTAGAAAATATTGCTCATGAACGTAGAGGGAAAAATTCTTAACCATATTAGCATAGAGTCCAGCCATCTCTAGAAAGGTTTATGTACCTTAACCAAGTGGAATTTATCTCAGAAATTCAAGGTTGGTTTAACATCTGAAATCACTTGCTGTAAAGTACCCTAATAGATAATAAAATCATAGAATAAAAGACAAAAACCTTATATGTCAGAAAAAGCATTTGATAAACTATAATACCCACTGATAATGAGAAATCTCAAGAGACTAGGAATGGAAGGGAATTTTCTCAACCTGATAAATAGCATCTATAAAATCCAACAGCTAATATTATACTTAATGACAAAAAGCTGCATGTTTTCCCCCTACGACTTGGCAAGGAGATCTTATTCTCCCCACATGTATTGAACATTGTGCTGAAGATTCTAGTCAGTGTGATCAGGAAAGAAAAAGAAACAAAAGGCATCCAAATTAGAAAGGAAGAAGTAAAACTGTCTTGTACGTCAACCTGTATGTAGAAAACCTCAAGAAATACATGCCCCCAAACCTACTAAAACTAATAAACATGTTTGATGAGGTCATTAGGATCCAAAGTCAACATACAGAAAAATAGCTGCAGTTCTATTTAATGGGAACAAAAGGCCTAAAACTGAAATTAAGAAAAAAATTCCCTTTACAGTAGTACCAAAAATAATAAAATAGTTGAGTATACATTTAACAAAAGGAGTATAAGACTTATGCAATGAAAAGTACAAAGCATTACTTAAGGAAATTAAAGGTATAAATAAATAAGGAGCCACTACATGTTTATGGTTTAGAAGGTTCAGTATTGTCAGCATAGCAATACTCCCCAGAGTGATCTATAAATTTAACACAATTCCTATGTAAATTCTAACAGACTTTTTGTAGAAATTTTAGGCAGTCCTAAAATTTCCATGGATATAAAGACCTAGAAATAGCCAAATGAGTTTTAAGAACTAAGTTGGAGGACTTAAACTGCCTCATTTCAAAACTTACTATAAATCTGGTGTGATCAACATAATACGATACTGGCACTATATATAGACGTTAGAGCAACGGAACAAAATTAAAAGTCAAGGGGCACAAAACCTCACATTCTTCATCAGTTGATTCTCAGCAAAGGTGCCAAGACAACTCAATGGATAAAGGATAGTCTTTTCAGCAGATTATGCCAAGACAATGAGAAATTCATATGGAAAAAAGTCTTTGACTCGTGCCTGTGCCACACGTAAACATTAACTCAAAATGGATCATAAGCCTGAGTGTAAAGGGCTAAAACTATAAAACTCTTAGAGGAAAAATAGGAGAAAATCTTTATGCCTGTGGACTCGACAGAGACATCAAAAGCACAAACCACAAAAAAAAAAAAATGATAAATTGGAATTCAACAGAATTAAGAATGTCTTCTTTTTGAAAAATGCTCTTACGAGAATAAAAAGACAGTTGATATGCTGGAAGAAAATATTCGAAAATCTTATTTCTGAGAAAAGACTTATATCTAGAGTAAAGAACTTTTAGAATTCAGTAAAACATCTTAACTTAAAGATGGGCAGTAGATTTGAATTAATATTTTGCTTAAGAATATATACAAGAGACTAACAGGTGCATGAAAAGATGTTCAGCTTCATTATTCACTGGGGAAATGCCAATTAAAAGTGTTATGAGATACCACTAGAAATACCCCCCTAGAATGGCCTTAATCAAAAAAGACAATAACAAATGTTGGTGAGGACGTGGAGAAACTAAAATCCCCATACTTTGCTGGTGAGATTATAAAATGGTACAACCTCTTTGGAAAGCAGTTCTTTTTAAGACAGTTTCTTTATAGCTGGGCATTGTGGCAGGTACCTGTAGTCCCAGCTACTCAGGAGGCTGGGGCAAGAGAATTACCTAAGCCCAAGAGCTGTGGTTGCTGTGAGCTGTGATGCCATGCCACTGTACCGAAGGCGACAAAGATAGTTTCATTAAAAGTCAAATATAACTTGGTGTGTGGGCCTTGGTGTGTGCCACACCTTCTGGGGGCAAGACATGATTACAAGAGGGACTTTACCTAACAAATGCAATTAGTGTAACCTGGCTTATTGTACCCTCGATGAATCCCCAACAATTAAAAAAAAAAAAAAAGTTAAATATAGCTTACCATACAATCCTGCAATTCTACTCCTAAGAGTCTATCCAAGAGTAATGAACATATTTACATAGACATGCACACAAATGTTTTTAGCAGCATTATTCATAATAGCCCCAAACTAGGAACAGTCCAAATGTCTATCAGCAGGTGAGTGAATAAACCATATGTACTATAGCCATACATCAGAATAGTATTCTCTAATAAAAAGGAATGTAGTGGGCTGGGTGCAGTGGCTCACACCTGTAATCCTAGCACTCCGGGTGGCCAAGGCAGGTGGCTTGCCTAAGCTCAGGAATTTGAGACCAGCCTCAGCAAGAGCAAGACCCCTACTCTAAAAAATATCTAGGCATTGTGGCAAGTCCCAGCTAACAGGGAAGCTGAGACAAGAGAATTGCTTTGAGCCCAAGAGTTTGAGGTTGCACTCTACCAAGAGCAACAAAGTGAGACTCTGTCTCAAAACAACAACAAAATAAAATAAATAAAAATTAAAGGAATAAAGTAAGTAAATAAATAAAAGGAATGAAGAACTGCTACACGAGTGATCCTTGAAAACATGCTCAGGGAACAAAGTCAGACACAAAGACCACAATTTCAATGATTCTGTTTGTATGAACTATCCAGAAAAGGTCCATTTTTAGAGAGAAAAGGTATATTCTAGATCTAGAGAGGGGTGATTAGCTATAAACCAGCGTGAGGAAACTGGAGTAATGGAAGGGTGGTCCGACTGAATTATGGTGGTTGTTGCCCAACTCCACAAATTTACGAAAAATCAGCAAATTTTACACTCATAGTGAGTGAATTATACAGTGTGTAATTTCTGTTTAAGTAAATCCATTTTTGAAGGAATTTTCTTACTTTCTTGGCCTTTTGTGCTTAAATTTTATAAGCTTTTCAAAATCTTTATGCCACAGGGATTGATTTATTTATATTTTCGCATATACCTTCTGATTTATGTGTTCAATATTATCTATCTCATAAGAATAACAATTTTTAAAGAAGTACCTATTTATATGAATACTTTTTTTTCAAATACATTCTTCTAACACCTCTTTTTGTTTTCCAGTTCCAGGTAGATGGTTTTTGATTTTCAACGGAAGTTGACTGTTTATTCTATGTTACTGGTTTTGTCTTTCACAATTTTTTGTTTTTTCAGGATGATACTAACTTTTAGAAACTACAGCCTGGAGCAATTTTTTATATACTTTGGATGTCTTTTGTTAAATTCTTGAATGTATTTTTCCGATGAAAATATAAAATCTTATTTCTGAACTGTATTTTGGTTTTAATTTTATGCATCTCTTTTAAAACAGAATATGCTTCTCTGGGATCACTCTATGATTACATTAATAGTAACAGGAGTGAAGAGATGGATATGGATCACATTATGACCTGGGCCACGGATGTAGCCAAAGGTAAGAAATCGTGCTTGGTGCATTCTTGTAAATTTAGGGGGGAGCTTTTTCCCATCCTTAAAGGGGAACATAGGTCAAAACATATTTTACCCTGAGTCTTTAGATGTTCTTCTTTTTTAATAGCAAGACTTTTGCAGCTGACTGTAGATAATATTTTAGGGCATTACCTTTCCACTCCTCAACTTGTTTTTTTTTTTGTTGTTGTTGTTATTGTTGTTTTTCCTTTCTCTACATTATTTCTTTCTCTAAAATCAAGTTCTAGCTTAAGGGCAGACACTTTCGTCATATTCTCTGATATCTAATTAACTAGCTTGCTTGATACATTAAATGGAAAAATCATAATTCTGTTGTTGTTCTGAAAGTCTCTACTTAGACTCAGTATCCAGAAAACATGATTTATTTTGGGATTAGTTCTCGTTTTGTATATATAATATGCTAAAAATAGAAACCACTTGCAAAAAAAGAAAATCTTGTTTGTCCTGCCATGTGAAAGCAATTCAGATTTTATTTTATATTTAACGTAAACTTGGACGTCATCCTTGGAAATTAAATATTGTTAATATGCAAACTCTCTAAACAGGGTGCCCAAGCTTTTTCCCCTCATAAATTCCTACATGGACTAATACTTTCTAAAGCAATTCAAGTTCCATTTATTTTTATCTTTTTTTTTCCATTTTCCTAACTGAACATTTCTGAATTTTATTTATAACTGTCAAAGTTGTTTTGGAAACAACTTGATCTAAGTAATGCAGGCTGACAGTTAACATTTGTATTCTCACAACCCCTAGAAAGAATGTCCACATTTTCCTGGAGAAGTTAACTCCTTTACATTTTACAACTCCACTCTTTATAAGCATCTCCTTACAAAGCAAGTATGTTGGCTGGGTGCTGTGGCTCATGCCTTTAAGAGGCTTAAGGGGAGTAGATTGCTTGAGCTCAGGAGTTCAAGACCAGCCTGAGCAAGTAAGACCCTGTCTCTACTAAAAAGAGAAAAACTAACCAGGCATTGTGGTGGCTGAGGCAAGGGGATCGTTTGAACCCAAGAGTTTGAGGTTACTATGAGCTACGTACGATGCCAGGACACTCTACCCAAGATGGAGTGAGACAACTCTCAAGAAAGAAAGAAAGAAAAGCAAGTGTGTTATTTAGCATTTATACTTTGCTTTCACTGTGTGACTTGCGAAAGTTGTAGTCTTTCCTTTAGGGAATTATTTTGTTTGTTTTAAGTTTCATCAAAACCTGACAAATTGTTCAAAGAGGGAAAGTGAAACTTTGCTTTTTAGTTTTATGCTAGATACTGCTGCTGAATGATACTTCATTACCTTATAAGAGTAATAAGCTCTATGTTTAGAGTGGTGTATTTAAGGCTTCGGCTGTGTTAATTAACTTAATTGTGTATGCATGCATAAGGCATCTCAAATCAGCCTTAAAATTTTATATTCTTCAAGATATTTTCATGTGATGTCACAGTTGCTTCTCTGTATCTCAGTAGTACTCAGGTCCCACCTGTTTGTAAGCAGAGTGGTGTGTTATTTATTACAGGGAGCTGCCTGCAGCATTGTGGAAGTATGCTAGGTAAATACAAACACAAGTGCTGTATAGGCTGGCCTTGACTTATAGCACATTACCTTACAAACATTTGCCTTTGGGGTGCTTAGCCAATTACACCCATGTTATTACTTAATGGCACTTAGGATGGGTAGACAGCAAACAAATCAACTGACATCAGTCTTTGCTTCCTGCTGTGCTCTACTTAAGCTTCTCTTGTTCCCAGCCTGTGAGCTTCTGGTCCTTTCCCCCTCTCAAGTGCCTGCCTGCCATCCCTGCCCCAGGGGTGAATCTCTTGGCTCCAGATCAGCTCTTTCTCTGGGGTTTCTCAAGAGTGCTAGTGCTCTGCATCAGAAGGACAAGGAAGAGAAAGAGCAGAATTAAGTAGCAAATGAACTACAGGAAAAGAATAGGGAGAAGGTGAGAGTGACCTCCGATGGTGTCTAAAACTACAGTCATACAATTCCTTTTGCCTGGCTGGTGAATTCGTCTGAAAGGCAAGTAAGTGCTAATGTGTTTGATCTCAGGCATGAAAATTGAGGCAGAAAAGAGGCTTGATTATTAATAGTTACAGATAATACTTTTACTTAACATTTAAAAATCCTTTAAGATGGATTATAAATGAAAAAAATAAGTTAATGCTTTAGAAATGACTCTGACCCTTTCTGATAAAGGTGTAGAACTTGGAGATTAAATAGGAAGGCTTTATTTTTGTTGATTCTGTTTCAAATTCAGCTATGTACCTTTCAGTTTGACTACGATTAAATTGACTGGAGCAGTGATACGTTGAGAAATGAAAGAATGAATATATTCATTTCAAATAAGAGTAATTCATCCATTTTGAAATAAGTATTACTTAACATCATTGCTGGTAAAAGACTATCTCCTCAAAGCAAAAAAAGGTTCTCATCTTTCTAGACAGGAAAAGGAGTGGAGGGTGGGCCAGCAAGTATATCTGAAATTGCTACAGGTCAGTCAACAACACGTAAAAAAAGAAACAAGTAAAGCAGATAAACTTCAATCCAGTCTTAAAATGGTCACTGTGGATTCCTTATCTGCACAAAATTCTCCTCCTTAACATCTGTCACATCTTTTTAGGAAACCCTAAGCGTTAAACCTGACAAAAGTATGTTTCAGACTTCATAACTATCCATAACTATTTGCAGTAAAAATAAGGCAGAATTATAGATGGCTCTATAAAAAGAAATTAAATAGAATTTTACGTTAATTGTGATTACTCTTTATGTACAGGAAATATTATTTAAGTGTATACTATACATCATACACAAATAATTTATGGTACTTACAATAATTTGCTATGAGGGAGAAAAGAGCTTGTGTTTAAAGCTTTTGTACTAGAATCTTGTCAGCAAGTGTGGAAACTATCTCTCCCACTAAAATCAATTAAATAGATTCTACCTGAAAAATTTTTAAGGAATTTGATTCTAGGGCAAAAGAGAGGTAACTATGAAACTTAGTTATATTAAGATTATTAAATGCTACCCAGGTTTAGCTATTGAATTTTTACAGGTTTTTTTGGGGGGAAGGGTAGTCTATTTGTTCATTTGTTTTGTTTTTGTTTTTTGAGACAGAGTCTCAAGCTGTTGCCCTGGGTTGAGTGCCCTGACATCATAGCTCACAACAACCTCCAACTCTTGGGCTCAAGCGGTTCTCTTGCCTCGGCTCGGTTTTTCTATTTTTAGTAGAAATGGGGTCTCGCTTTCACGCAGGCTGGTCCTGAACTCATTGAGCTCAAGCTATCCACTCGCCTCAGCCTCCCAGAGTGCTAGGATTACAGGCATGAGCCACCACGCTCAGACTCTTTGTTTGTTTTGGAGACAGAGCTTTGTTCTATTGCCTGGGCTAGAGTGCCATGGCCTTAACCTAGCTCACAGTAACCTCAAATTCCTGGGCTCTAGTGATCCTCCTGCTTTAGCCTCCTGAGTAGCTGGGACTACTGGTGTGTGGCAAGAGCTACCACACCCAGCACCCAGTTAATTTGTCTATTTTTCATAGACTCTTTCTAAGGCTGGTCTTGAAGTCCTGAGCTCAATAGATCCTCCTGCCTCACCCTCCCAAAGTGCTAGGATGACAGGTGTGAGCCACCTTGCCCAGTCAAATTTTTACAGTTTAAAATATATAGAACTTCATATTAGAAGAGAAATTTTCTTTATCCCAGTTACATCTTGTTTAAGATCATCTGAATTACTAATACTTGTGTTAACGTGACTCTACAGTAATATCATTATATGGCTAGACTTTAATTTTTTCCTTATTTTCTTTGTTCTTTCATGATTCTTCTATATATACTAATCAGAATATTAGTATAGAAGAATAAGAAGTTAAAAACTAAGAAGTTAAAAACTAATCTTTAGTCTGGGTGCCTGTAGCTCAGTGGTTAGAGTGCTGGCCCCATGCACTGGGGGTGGCAGGTTCAAACCTGGCCTGGGCCTGCTTAACAAAAAATAAAACAAACAAAAAAAGCCCTAGTCTTTAAAAAACTAAAATATTCTGCATGCTTTAAAAAGCCAAAGCCTCCTTCCTAAATTATTTTCAATGTATAGTTTATTTAAAAAAGAAACCTGTCTAATTGCAGGGCTGGAGGTGGGGGGCTATTTCTTCCATTGCTTAGAAAAGATAACTTGAGAAATAAAGGAAGAGGATGTATTTCAATAGAAAGTTTTCCTTTTCTTTATTCTAAAGGGGTAGACAATATATAAATACAGAAAGAGTCAAACATTAGAAAGGGGGAAACTGTGAAATAATGTCTTTTACAGTGTAATTTTTGATTCAAAATACTAAAACTCTGCAAAGCTTGTATATACCCAGTTTACTGAAGTAAATTTGATTTACACCCTAAATATCATGGAAATAATTTTGGAGTATGTTTAAATATAGATTATCTCAAAGATTTATCCTTATAAAAAGAGTAAAATAATTGTATAACTATTATATATTTTTCTATCTGAAAATCATGTAATTCTTTACCCATTCTAACTAATGAATCCTTCTAATTCTCCCTATCTCTACCCCACGTCCACTCCCCAGTCTCATTGGAATGAAAACTGAGAAAATAAATGAACCAAACTGCAACTGGGTAACTGCAGACATCCAAATGAAACTGAAGCAGGGCAGATTTAGAAGGCAGTTGGTAGTAGAAGACCTTAGTCATGGAACACTGCCTCCAGAGGTTACTGTGCTATTTTCCTGCAGACTCCCAGAAAATCAGGGTGCCCTTTTTAGGTATTGTGAAGAAGCTATTACAGCTATACACACAATCAAATCCCAACCTTTACGAGATTAAAGCACAAATTTTACTCAGCATCATGGAAGAAATTAGTTTCTGGTATGGAATTTCTTGAAAAAATATGGAAGGCAATACTGATGTAATGTTAAAATATTAACAGACCTTTTTTCCTTCTTGTATGAAAAGGAATGCACTATTTACACATGGAGGCTCCTGTCAAGGTGATTCACAGAGATCTCAAGTCAAGAAACGGTAACATATGTTTTTATTTTACCTATTTTATTACAAATTGCATGCACCCGTATATAGAAAAAGAACTCATGCTTTACATACCTTTTGTAACCTGTTTGACTCACTGCTGATACCATGGAAGTCTTTCCAGTATCACTTAAATATCAAAATTCTCTGTTACTTGAAGAAGCTGTGTAGTTTTCTACTGTATGAACATAGCACAAATGTGAAGATTTGGATTGTTACATTTTTCTTTGATAAGAAATTTCATGCTTAATACCTTTTAGCCCACATTTTTCAACACATCCTTAATTATTTCCCTAAAATCATCTTCTAAGCGAGATTTGCTGGGTCAAAGTGTATAGTCACATGTTTCTACTCTTCTATTTTTAGGTGTTTCTCTGTACTAGCAATTTCCAATTTTGTTCTTGTTAGTTTTGAATTACCTGGTGCGAATTGTTTGTTGGTCGTGCCCTTATTACCTGGATTAGTGCCCAAAATGGGCAGTGCATTTGGGAGTTTGGAAAGTAGAGGTTCTATTTTTCTTCTCTCTCTTCTTCTGTACTTTATGAAGTTAACTTATAATCCTGTATTTTATAATTTGGAAGGTGAGCATTTTAAAATAGCTTCCAGGATAAGACTTTGCCTTCAAGTAGGAGTGGTAACAGAATGCTCCTTCTGTTCCATCACTTCATAGTTACTGGAGAAAGGCAGCTGGGGATACCTTAGCCATCCAGAGCTAGCTAAGCAAACATCAGAGGTTGCCACTTTTTTTCAAACCTCGCTTTTAATTAATTAGTTGTGTACATGTTTTCTAAGTGGGTCTTCTCAGGGAGTAGGATGAGAACTATTTATATTTAGCAGCTCTTTAGTTCCCTGCAGTTAAAGTGGGTACATGTGGTAGCACCCGTAGCTCAGTTGGCAGGGTGCTGACCACACGCACCAAGAGTGGCAGGTTTGAGCCCAGCCTGGGCCTGCTAACCAACTGCTACCAAAAAATAGCCGGACATTGTGCTAGGTGCCTGTAGTTCAGCTGCTTGGGAGGCTAAGGCAAGAGAATCACTTGAGCCCAGGAGTTTGAGGTTGCTGTGAGCTGTGATACCACAGCACTCTGCACAGGGTGACAGCTTGAGATTCTGTGTCAAAAAATAAATAAATAAAGTGGGTACATGCTGGGTGGTGATGGCAGGTAGTGGAAGGGGGCCAGGGAATGAATGGACCGGGTACCCTTGCTCATACATGCTGCAGGACCTTGAGGTCTGTGTGTACACTTGGGGGGGGGGGGGGGGGGGAGTTATAACACTGTGCCCACACACACAAAAAATACACCCTATTACCAAAACAGCACACCACACCCATTACACTCGCTATTATTCGAAAACCCTTAAATCTTATAACAAAAAAAATTTGTCT
>CAUYPK010015758.1:0-14510 GCA_963574355.1 Loris lydekkerianus | reverse complement strand
CTTGCTTTACTTACTATGTTCTTGGCTGTGCAGAAGCTTTTTAGTTTGATCAGGTCCCAGTAGTGTATTTTTGATACTGCTTCAATTGCCTGGGGAGTCCTCCTCATAAAATATTCACCCAGGCCGATTCCTTCAAGAGTTTTGCTTGCACTTTCTTTAAGTATTTTTATAGTTTCATGTCTTAAGTTTAAATCTTTTGTCTAGGGAGAATCTATCTTAGTTAATGGTGAAAGGTGTGGGTCCAGTTTAGGTCTTTGGCAGATCGTCAGCCAGTTCACCCAGCACTATTTGTTAAATAGGGACTCTTTTCCCCACTGAATGTTTTTAATTGGCTTGTCAAAGATCAAATAATGGTAAGTAGCTGGATTCATCTCTTGGTTCTCTATTCTGTTCCAGAAATCTACTTCTCTGTTTTTGTGCCAGTACCATGCTGTTTTGATCACTATCGATTTATAGTACAGTCTCAGGTCTGGTAGCATGATTCCTCCTGCTTTGTTTATATTTCTGAGTAATGTTTTGGCAATTTGAGGTTTTTTCTAATTCCATATAAAATGAAGTATTATTTTTTTAAGATCTTTAAAATATGACAATGGAGCTTTAATAGGAATTGCATTAAAATTATATATTGCTTTGGGTAGTACAGACATTTTAACAATGTTGATTCTTCCCAGCCATGAGCATGGTATGTTTTTCCGTTTGTTAACATCTTTGGCTATTTCTTTTCTTAGAGTTTCATAGTTCTCTTTATAGAGATCTTTCACGTCCTTTGTTAGATAAACTTCCAAATATTTCATCGTCTTTGGCACTACTGTCAAGTTCATTTTGGAAGGATTTTTGCATGAATTTGCAAGAAGGAGATTGGCCTGTAGTTTTTCTACTTCACATTGTCCTGTCTGCTTTTGATATCAAGATTATAATTGTATAGAAAGAATTTGGAATCATACTTCCTTTTCTAGTTTCTGAAAGAGTATTTAAAATACTGATAATTTGTTCACTGCAAATTTGAAAGTACTCATCTATGGAAGTGTCAACTTTCTTTATGGGAAGATTTTAATTTCTAGGTGAAAAGAACTATGACTCATCAAGGACTATTCAAGCTTTCTACTTCTTCTTGAGTAAACTTTGTAAAATGTTTTAAGAAAAGAGTTAACCAATTTAAAATATTACCTTGCAAACATTTTTATAGTATTTAATTTGCATCTATTTTGTGTACCTTTTCATTTCCAATATAACTTATTTGTGCCTTTGTATTTTTTTCTAAAACTACCAGCTATTCATTTGATGTTTATTTTATTGGAATTTTTGAAGAATAAATTTTTAATTTTGTTACTAGGCCTTATTTTTTATTTTATTAATTTCCTTTTCTTATCCCCTTCATTCTGTGTCCTTTGAGTTTATTCTGCTTTTCTCTTACCAATTTATTGAACTTCCTTACCTTATTAATTTTTAATCTTTTTTACTTTCTAATATATGCATTTATGTTTAAAATTTTTTTAAAAGTATAGTTTTTTATGTTTCTCACAAATACTGATATATAGAATCTAAATTACTATCAGTTACATTTTTAAATTCTCATTGAAATTTCTTCTTTGACTTGTACGTTATTTAGAAAAAAAGAAGTTTTAATTTCCAAATTTATGGCTATTTTACATTTTTTTTATTGATTTACAAATTAGTAGCCTCTTGACCTGAGAACTGTATACAGTCAAATTTTGTAAATTTCCTTTATATTCTTAAGAAGACATATTCTCTAAATCTAGAGTTAGAGAGACCATACTGTTAAAAATGTTGGCAAACAAGAAAGGGATAGTGAAAAGTAACAAATGAGAATTCAATAATAGACATGGACTTCCTCATCATTGTGCCAAAAGTTAATTTGTTGATAGCATCTTACCTTGAATTGTATGTATTTCAGGAGATTCTTTTCTTTGGCAAATGCAGTGATATATTCCTGGATCTTGCTGTTGTGCATAAAGTTGGGAAAGTCTTCAGGATATGGAAAGTCTGGGAAACACATCATCTCTTTGGAAGAATTGGTAAAGACCGATTGGTAAATGCTTGCCCTGCCCTCCTCTGCATGGTCCTGTGAATGTACATTTTGAAATAGAAGATAATTGGTTAAAAAAAAAAAGAAGAAAAAAAGAAAAAATATTGATCCTTTTTGGGCCAGTTCCAAGTAATTCAATCATTCCTTGGTGTCTGTGGGGGACTGGTTCCCCTGTATTCCCTCTATCCCCTGGATATCAACATCTGGGATGCTCAAGTCTTTTAAATAAAATGGATTGTAGTATTTACATATAACCTATGCATATGCTCCAATATACACAGGGTCAAAGTACAGGCTCAGGGTGGTTGGCGTGGGCAGCATGGGCAAGGTGGCCACCCATTCATTCAGTCCTATTTTGTAACGGATTATGATCCAGCCACTGAAGATTCTTACACCAAGCGTGTGTGATAGATGACAGAGCAGCCTGGCTAGATAGTTTAGATACAGCAGGACAAGAAGAGTTGAAGCCATGAGAGAACAGTATCTGAGGACTGGGGAGGGTTTCCTGTTGGTCTTCTCAGTCAGAGATAAAGGCAGTTTTAGAAATCTATAAGTTTCAAAGACAGATTCTCAGAGTAAAGGATGGAGATGAATTTCTAGTGATTTTAATTGTTAATAAAGCAGACATGGGTCATCAAAGACAGGTAACACAGGAAGAAGGACAGCAGTTAGCTCGACAGCTTAAGGTAACATAAATGGAGGCATCAGGAAAGATAAGGATGAATGTAGATCAAGCTTTCCATGAACTTGTCTGGGTTAGAAGGAAATTTCAAGAGTGTGAATGTCTTCCTTCACCAGAACCAAAGAAAAAGACAAGAAAGGCTGCCATTATGTCATTGTCTAGAAGGCATCAAGTTTTAGCTACGAAAAGCCCTCGTCTTCTCCTCTTTACAGTTTACATCACGTTGGCTCCTTTTTAGACTTAGACAAATGTTCACCTTATTAGCCTTAGACCAAGTAGCTGGCTAATCCCATGCGTGAAGCTAATACAATGGCCATTTCCACACAGGTTTAAATGAATCATTAAGGCTGCTTCAAAGATTACCTGATTTCTTTTAAATATGTCTCTATATCGACAGACACATTCTTTTTTAAAGCATTTATTATACATTTTAATAGAGATGAATCAGTTTTGGAACTTAAGCTGTCTTCCAGGCTGAAGCCCCAGGATGTGAAATAATTTTTAACTTCTGGAATCATACAGCCTACTGTTATTCTAAATAGACATATATGGAGTTTTTTTTTTTTTAATGTGAATTTTTGCCTGTCTTTAAAAATTTCAGTGTCAACTTTAGTTAACCTTAAATATGCTGAATTGAATCTACCCAAGTGAGACAACTCAGACCTTTACTGATGCTACAGATTTTGTTTTCCAGTGGTCAAAATACCAAAATGCCTATTGTATTTATAGAATAAATACTGGTGATAAAAACCTTTGTTATTACTTCTATTCTTGAAGATGATAATACTCTTTATGGCCAAACATTTGGACTCATTCTGGACTTAGACGTTTCAGTGTACTTGATTTTTTAAATTTAACTCTTTTCATAGTCATGCTAAGGGTAAAAATGAGTAATATCTGTCTGTCTTCCTTTTCAAGTATTCTGGATAAACTTTTTGTTTCATGTAATATAAAACATGGAATTGATCTTTCCAGGGTCAGAGATGATTAATGTTTTTGCTATATACTTTTATACATTATTTTCTTATCAAACTAGTTAGCAAGTATTTTCATATGTTTGTAAGCAAATATGCTTTCACAGCATACCTTGTGTTTATGTAAAGATATGAATTTAGTTCTCACTCTTCACTCTTTTAACTGACAAAAAAAAAAAAAAAAAAAAAAATCCCAGAAACTACAGCAACTGTGGTAGAACTTTTACTTACTGGTCTGCTCCTGGTTGTACCCATCTTTGGCTAGTCACCTATCTAATCAAGAAACCTCCCCAATAGAGTACAACAGGATGGACTCTGAAATCACTTTCAATATCCCCTACTAGATATTGAATGTTACATCAAGTATTAAGTGTGTAAATCTTTTTTTTTTTTTTTTGTAGAGACAGAGTCTCACTTTATCACCCTTGGTAGAGTGCCATGGCGTCACACAGCTTACAGCAACTTCCAACTCCTGGGCTTAGACTACTCTACTGCCTCAGCCTCCCAAGTAGCTGGGACTACAAGCGCCCCCCACAACGCCTGGCTATTTTTCTTTTCGTTGTTGTTGTTGCAGTTTGGCTGGGGCTGGGTTTGAACCTGCCACCCTCGTTATATGGGGCCAGCACCCTACCTACTGAGCCAGAGGTACCGCTCTCCCCCTTTTTCTTTTTCTTTTTTTTTTGAGACGGAGTCTCACTATGTCACCCTGAGTAGAGTGCCTTGGCATCATAGCTCACAGCAACCTCAAACATTTGGGCTTAAGTGCTCTCTTGTCTCAGCCTCACAAGTAGCTGGAATGACAGGTGCCTGCCACAATGCCTGGCTATTTTTTTTATTGCAGTTGTCATTGTTGTTTAGCTGGCCCAGGCTGGATTCGAACCCGCCAGCCTGATTTATGTGGCAGGTGCCCTACCCACTGAGCTATGGGTGCCGCCGTGTATAAGGCTTTTAATTGACAATTAGTATAACTGTGAATGGCTTCTGATTTTGCTTTTAATTCTGTGGATTGTGTTTAAACAATTCAAAAGTATGTTCCTGATTCTCAGATACTGATATTGCACAGTTGTCACTTTATGTGTACAACAGTCCCATGAAGTTTGTAAGCATACCCTTGTATAGCTTCAGGTGCTAGCATTAAAATTGATCTGCTATCACAATAAATAAATAAAAATTAAGTAAAAAAAAAGTAGACTGGAAAGAAAGGCAAGCTTGAACTGAAGTCTGCACTGTTTACCAGCTGTGTAATTTTTTTTCTTTTTGTTTTAAGCTTCAGATAAATTTGTAAAAGAAAAACTCATACCTAGTTTATAGGATTATTATAAAGATAGAATTAAATGGGAAATCATTTGACTTATTAAAACATGGCTCAATGATACGGCCCTAAGGGTCATCAATATGCTAATTTGAAGCCCCTGTCAGCCATTCCAATAACATACCCGAGGGTCCACAACATTGTATAAAGTGCTAGGTGGTTTCCAGAGTTCTTTACAGTATACAATATGTCTATATTGGTAAGAATAATAGCTCATGTCTTTATAATATTTAAAGAGCTTTACAGATACTGTTTCATTAAATACGAGGTTTTTATTGAGGCATATAATTTAATACTGATTGTGCACATGAGGAGGAAATAGTAGCTTAAAAGCATCCTATTTTAGAGGATCTCCCTTAATTTGCATATATGTTAATGGATTTATGAGAAGAAAAATAAGACTGATGGGACCGGCGTGGTCCAACAGTGTAGAGATATTGATGGAACGGAGAACACAGGGAAGCTCTCACAGCTGGTGTAGTCCAGCAACGCGCGAAGTGATTGAACTAGTGCAGACATGCGTGTTTGCTGATAGAGCCTTTATTATATATCCACAGAAATGAAGGGGACTTGAAGAACTTCAAAGCACTATGTTCTATTCTTGGTTCTTTTTGCAGCTCTCTCCCTTATGTGGTTTCATAAGAGCAAAATTAGCGCCTGAAACTTTAAACTCCGTGATCTGAATCACTAAGAAGACCTTTGCTAACTTCAAAAAAGAATGAGAAAACCATTTGATTTTTAAATGAGTAACTTATTCAATTATAATGGCATAAAGCTAACCACTATGGGCCACACATTTTATGTCCTTATTGGCTCTTGTCATTGATGATTTATCAGAGGCGAATTCTGTACACAGAGGCCTGCTAAACCCATTGTCTAATTTGATTCCCACTTGCAAAAAGGATGCTTTCCTCCTTACACTGTTCTCTGTGATTCCAAACCTAACTGCTGTGGTAGCAGGTTTGGAAGCTTTGTTCAAGAAGCATTTTCTTGTACAATTCCCAATTCACTTTCCACCTCACTTCCCATCTATTGCAATGATGCCCTACTCACGGAGAATTTCCACAGGCCCCCGATGTCATTGCTCCTTTCAAAGCAGGTAGGCTCCAGTCCCTCTTCCACACAGCTCCTGATGGAGGCCAAGCCACTGACACCTGCTCCGATGATGGCGACTCTCTTCCCCATGGTTGCCTGTGCAAAGGCCCAGGGAACATGTCCAGGAACAGGAATGCTGACAGCTTACTTATTTACCTACTGATGTATTTATTTTAGTTTCACTCTTTGGTTTAATTGAAAACTTGACTTTGACATCCAAGAAAAACAGTTTGGAATTTCTTTGAGTAATCTATAACTACATTTTTCGTTTTTCTCTAATTTCTAGAAAGAATGTTCCTTTTTTTTCCTGAACAAAGAAGCACTTGGTTTTCAGTTAGCTTTCCAAAATTAAGAGTCTAATGATCAGCATATATATTTATCTTTTTTGCTTTTAGCTATTTTCTCTCTGCCAAAGAAAGTATGCAGGCAAAGGAAAAGGAGATTCACAACTAAAATACATATATACATACATCTGCCCACCCAAGCTTATACATACACGTGGACATGTGAGTGAAGAAACAAATATATAATACAGGTGTATCTACGTACACACAGACACATACACACAGACACACGCATTTCTATTTTCTCTCTACTCTGACACAGATTTAATGAGGAACAAAGTTCAGCATGCTGGGTAGTCACCCTCTTTCTTTCCCTAATAATATTCTTCTCAGTCAAAAAGAAAAGTCAAGCCCTTACCTAAAAACAACTTCTTACCCTCAGCTTCCACCCCTAATTTCCATTTCCTTCTAGGCAAATCACATTTCCTCACCCTTTCCGGTTCCTGACACTATCTTTAGGCTCTACCACTATTTCTCCCATTTTTTCATTTTTAGACAAAAATCATAGATTTGCATGATAAAATCACCATCCATAATTGTCAGAAACAAATGAGCCTCCTGCCTGTGCTGTGTGCCTTTCTCATTCCAGCCATGGGTGCTACAAAACTGCAGCTTGTCCCTTCCCTGTTTATCAATCCCACTCTCCTCCCTCTGAGCCCTTCATAATATCACCTGTTTTTTTTTTTTTTATTTCTACCTTTTCTCTGTCTTCCTTTCCTCTGTATGTCCAAGTCTTGTTCAAGTTGTCTGGGTAGTTGGAAAGAGAAAACGCTTTCTGAGCCCACACTCTTGGGGATTAGTGGAAAGTGGGAGGAACTTTTAAAGAGGTAGTCATTTCTTGGTCCCCTACCAGGTGAGCTGCTGAGCTCACTCCCATGCCTGGGGATTGAAGTGGGGCCAGGGATCTGGCCAGTCCCCGTGGTTGCCCAGTTTCTGCTTTCTTGTTGGTTTTTGTAAACACAATCTACAGGTTATATTCCTGGACCCGTGGCCTGGGAGTCAAGGTAGATTCTCTCCAGTGATTTTACAGTTCTCACCCCCATTTCTCCATGCCATTTTATTATGTGCCATTTCAAAGTTTACCTTATTTCTTCATTCCTTTTTTTTTTATGGGTATCTCTTAGTAGTTCTCCAAACATTAGAAATGAACTATTTAATTGAGATAGCCCGGCAGCAAAGATGGCTTTCCAACACACTTTCTCCTCATGTTCTCGCTTTTGATATTTGTGGTCGAAGGCCTGTGTTTCTCAAGTTTGTGTTTCATTATTTCTGAGGACATAGTGTGATTATGGAAAAGATCCAATTCTATACATTGATCCATTAGCTCCATAGTTTTTCCTACCAGATAAAATTAGTACCACTAAGGTGAAAGAAGGGTGGATGATGAGAAATTACTTAACTGGTACAATGTAAGTTATTTGGGGGATGGATATCCTCAAAGTCCTGACTGGGCCACTATCCAATTGATGAGTATAACAAAATAGCACACATACCTGATATATTTGTCCAAGTAACACAACAAAAATTAGTACCAGATAAAATTATATCTTCCCTAAGACTAAATAAACCACACCTAACTTCTAGTCATGAAATATAGTGAAAGTTCTAAGAATTGTTTATCTAGCAACCATATTCCTGTATCACTTGAAATTAATGACATTCTGTTCTATTGTTCAGTTAGTTCCTTCATTAGGCAGGTGATATTCAGCACAAACTGGTTTATCTAATTCTTGAGGATTTGCCCTTTTATATTTTTTGGAGATAATAAACTTCATTTCTAAAGTAAGCCTGGTGAAGCAGAGTCAGAGAGACTTTGAATCACTTATAGCTGCGTGGTCCTGGGGCATGTCACTTCACCTCTTCAATTCTTAGTTTCTTCATTAATAAAATGGGAAGACTACACTACTCCTATTTGGCTGGGTTGTTGCAATGATTCGAGGATTAGAGTATACACACACAACACACATACAAACAGCCATTTATAAATATATACATATGCATATACAAAAGCTTGGCATGTAGTTAAAATTGAACAAATGGCAATTGTGTGTTATGGTAAAAATTAAAAAAAAAATTGCAGCTTCATTACATATTCCAGGGCTGCAATTCAGATGACATGATTTTGTCTTCTCTCATTTTACATAGAACTCCTTTTTAGTTTTTATTTTGTTTTGTTTGTTTGTTTGTTTATTTATTTTGAGGCAGAGTCTCTCTTTATCATACTTGGAGAGTGTCATGGCATCATAGCTCACAGCAACCTCAAACTCTTGGGTCAAGAGATCCTCTTGCCTCAGCTTCCCACGTAGTTGGGAGTAGAGGCGCCTGCCACAATACTTGGCTAGTTTTTCTATTTTTAGTAGAGATGGGCACCTTGCTCTTGCGCTGGCTGGTCTCCAACTCCTGAACTCAAGCAATCCACCTGCCTCAGTCTCCCAGAATGCTAGGATTACAGGCATGAGCCACAACACCCAGCCACTCCTTTTGAGGTTTTAGTGCTACATAAACTATAATGTAAAGTAAAGATGGTAGGTACCTTAAGAAGCAATGTCATTCCTGTATCCTTATTCATCTAAGGATGTAAAATTACATAATAATGCTCCCTTTAACAGGCTTGTCAATTGTTAATTTCAATAATGATGATGATGATGATGATGACAATAAAAATAACACATTTACAATTTTCTCAAAAAGAAGATACATATTGTTTGATATAGTAATTCCACTCTGGGGAATATGTTCTATAGAAATACAAATATAAGTGAGTTTCAACAAATTGTGTAAAGAAGTTTATTTCAATAATGTTCAATGTGACAAAATGAGTGCTTTTTATTAGAGAAATGGATAAATTATTTTATTTCCTCCATGGAATATTCTGCAAGTACTAAAGAGCATGAATTTGAGCTGCAACAGATAACTTGGAGAAATATCCCATGAAATTGTTGGAAAGGAAAAAGCAACATGTAGAAAAGTACTTATAATATCCCAACTTCAAAAATATCCAATGATTTTTTATTTCATGTTTATTTATTTACTTTTGAGACAGTCTTGCTGTCACCCTGGGTAGAGTGTCATGGTGTCATCATAGCTCACAGCAACCTTAAACTCTTGGGTTCAAGAGGTCCTCTTCTCTCAGCCTCCTAAATACCTGGGACTACAGGTGCCCACCTCCACACCCAGCTAGTTTTTCCAGTTTTAGTAGAGACAGGGTCTTGCTCTTGCTGAGGTTGGTCTCAAACTCCTGAGGCCAAGGGATCCATCCACATCGGCCTCCCAGAATGATAGTGTTATAGATATGAGCCACTGTGCCCAGTCTCCAATGATTTTTTAAAACTTCTATATAAATGTTAACACAAACACACTCATATCATCTGTAAAGTATTCTGATCAAAGAGAAAAACATGAATGGATATGTATCAAGTTGTTAATATGCTTTACCTTGAGGAATAATCACATGTGGGTAGATGAATGGATGAAGATTAAATAAATAAAATAGAAAAATAAAGATACTAAAAGCATTTTGATAGGGAAAAATAAAATCAAAATATTTTAGAACTTAGATAATAAAAGGCTAGCTCTCATCCTGGAATAGACAAGCAGTTGCAAATTAAAACAGGAATCTGAGACAAAATTTGGCAGTGATTCACTGTGATTTTTGACCCTGGATGCACTGTTGAGAAACACCCACTGAACATCAGATTTGACGTTAGACAGAGAATGGCCATCTCACTTGTTCTTGTACAAAGGGTCAAAGTCTCTGTTCCTCACATGGCCAGCATTACCCTAGGAGCAGGAAAACCAAAGGGGCTGTGATTAAGGGAAATTAGTGAAGAAGAGTTTATTTTACGCACTGAGTTCCCAGCTGAAAAAGTTTCATGGCAGTTGCTGTGGTTATAAATACTCGTAGTCACCAGGAAAATGCCAGCAGTTACTGGAGCCTTACAGAGCAGGAGGCTTATGGAATAAGGAAGATGACTTGTGAAAGGGAGGTGCTTTGTCATGGTTGTTTTGATAATTTGGGGAGAGTAGTGATGAGGAGACAAGATAGACTTTTGGACCCCATTCCATTTTCCAGATCCTATCAGCCATAACTGGATTGGTGTATTAGGGCCAAAAAAGACTTCCCAGGCTAGGTTTGGACCAATGGGATCAGGGACAGTAGTTAGGAGTTCACGTCAGAGAAGCTGGTCATTTCATTCACATAGTCCGCCTAGGAGTGAGGGGCCAGCCAGGAATACACAGCAAGGCAAAAGAGGAAGCAAAACAGGAACCCTATTAGTTGATGTTAGCTTGATGTTCATGTCTGCATTTTAAAACAATAATTTTCTTTCTTTTTTTTTTTTCTTTTTTTGAGACAGAGTCTCACTATGTCGCCCCTGGTAGAGTGCAGTGGTGTCACAGCTCGCAACAACCTCCTATTCTTGGGCTTAAGTGATTCTCTTGCCTCAGCCTCCCAGTAGCTGGGACTACAGGCACCTGCCACAATGCCCAGCTATTTCTTTTGTTGCAGTTGTCATTGTTTTAGCTGGCCCGGGGTGGGTTCAAACCTGCCAGCCTTGTTGTATGTGGTTGGCACCATGACTGCTATGCTACGGGTGCCGAGCCAAAAAAATAATTTTCAATATTTACTTTCCACTTAGAATCATATAATTGTAGAATTTTATATTAAAGAACTTTAAGCGTTAAATTTCTGAATGATCTCAGTATGACATTTTGAGCACAGCAATTTTTCATTATGTTGGACCATCCTTGCTACATATTTAGCTTGCCTGGTACCTAGTCAATAAATGTCAGTGAAAACTCCCTGGCATTAGAAAAACTAAAAAACAAAAACAAAAAAACTGCCTCCATATATCTTCAGATGCTTCTATGGAGGAAGTATTGCTGCCACTGAGAACGACTTAAAGATCTTTTCATCAGAGCACAACCACCCTCTGCCCGTTTAGGCATGTAACTTAGTATTTCCTAGTATGATAAAGGTTAAAGCAGTTATATAATCTCTATTTATAGTAAAGTTAATTTTTTTCTTTTATTCCTATGGATTACTTAAATTCAAAGAAATCCCCGTTTACTTTGATATCTGAACTTTCTATTCATTGTCTACAATGCCTTAGTTATCATTATCATTGCATAATTTTTTTCCCTAAAAACAGGTGATAGATTCTTACAGAATATAGGAGTCATGTGTCATAGTTTTACTAGGCTTTTCCTTAGCACCCAGTACAATGCCCCATGTGCAAATAGGCTCTCACAAAATTATTCACTGAATGGTTATAAGTTTTAGATTAATCAGAAGCAAGGCACAGCAGAAGAGATTATGATCTTTAGTAGTTTCCCTGTAGTTAAGTCCACTTAAATTTATAAAACTCTGTCAAATATTGCTGTAGAACTTCTTGTTGACCTTTGCCCTCTTGATAATGTTAATTGACCATCTTTCCAAGGAGTTATGATCAGAGCCAGCAAAAAATTATAACACAACTATTTTCTTTTCAACTAGAAACCTTGTATTTCCAGCAAATAAATCAATCTTAACAAAAAAGAAAAAGAAAAAAAAAGCATAACTTAAAGAATGAGATAAATGAAAAATGATTAGATAAAATTTATGTACAATCTTAGAAACTTGAAACTACCATAAAATAAAGTTATTGGTCTTCTTCTGTAGGAGTCAAACCAATGAATTATCCATACAATTCATACATAAACAGAATATCCAGTTAAAAATCTACCTAGTGCCAAAGCGGACAACTTCCTCAGTCCTAAGGAATAAATCTAACGTATGCTTCTGGTAAAATTACGGGACTCAAGATTTGAGCAGGGAATAGGGGAGGAGACAAAATGAAGACAAACAGAGAAAAATCAAAGGAGAATGATTTCGAATCAGACCCAATTTGAAACTCAGCTCCATTATGTATTCGCTGCATAATCTTAAGAAAGGTATTTCATTTCTTAATCTTGTCTTTTTCTTCCCCTAACTCAGTAAAATAGGGATATTGGCAGGGCTGGTCACAGGGATAAATGAGCTGATGCATATGAAAAAGCAGGGTGTGCTACTTGGCAGAGAGTCTATTTTTTGCACAGGCTCATTCAGCAGCAAAGCATGATCTCCCTGGAAGAAAGCACAGCTGGTAAGGAAACTACGGGAGCAAAAAAATGTCCTCTTCCATTTCTGAGAAACTTTTCTTAGATTAAGACAGTGTGTTTTGTGGCTTGCAGTAGAGGTAAGCAAAGCAGTTCTAGAAATCTAAAAGTGCCCTTTATTCAGTTGCTTAAACTGATATGAAACCAAATCAGTATTGTCCTGCAACACGTGTATTAGAGCAATGGTTCCTAAGTATCAGCTAACAGCCAGGTAACGTGAACGGATTACAAATCAAAACAAACGAGATTATCGTTACCTGACCTCATCCTGAGCCTGTTGGATCAGAAATGAAGCATGATGCCCACACATGAATCATGTGTACCACTCCTCAAAAAACAGAAAGCTGAGTTTAAAGATCAGAAGAATCCGGTGTGCGACCTACATCAGGCCACACTAGATAGGGTACCTTTGGTAACTAACGTAGGCTAGGGCCACCGTGGCTGCTCCTTAGCAAGAATAGCTGGACATTCTTTTTCTTTTTTCTTTTTGAGACAGAGTCTCACTATGTCGCTCTCAGTAGAGTGCTGTGGTGTCACAGCTCACAGCAACCTCACACTCCTTAACTTCGCTTAAGCTTAACTTTGCTTAGTCGCTTAAGTGATTCTCTTGCCTCAGGCTCCTGAGTGGCCAGGACTATAGGCACCTGCTGCAATGCCTGGCTATATTTTTGTTGCAGTTGTCATTGTTGTTTAGCTGGCCTGGGCTGGGTTTGAACCCGTCAGCCTTGGTGTATGTGTGGCTGGCACTGTAACCACTGTGCTACGGGCGCTAATCCATAGCTGCATGTTCTTATCTGCATCCTGCTCCATGTTTTTCTAGAGCAATGCTGCTTATATTTATGCTTAACTTAGCCATGGTGAAAGCCATCTGGTTTTTATTACAGAACATGGGTTTGAGGTACTCTTAAATACTCATGTGACTTGTATGAAGTTTAGAATTAAAAAATGGCTTCTACTTGCGGGATGTCTGATCTTGGGTACATTACTCCATCTTTCTGAGATTTAATTTTCTTCTTTATGAAATGGGGACAATTTAATAGTGGCAATCTGATAAGATTGTGTTATAGTAGTAAATCTCCATATTAAATGAATGTTTTCTATGATACTATGTTAATAATACGATGAGTATTCTGAAATCACTAATAGATAAAATGCAGGGAAACAAAGCTTATTTCTTTTTTTTTTTAATTTTTTTATTGTTAAATCATAGCTGTGTACATTAGTGCAATCACCTGTACCCATTCTAAGATGCACCATAGATGTGGCCCCACCCATTACCCTCCAACCACCAAAACCTCCACCTCCCTTCCCCTTCCATGGCTCTTTCCCCATAGTCTTGGGCTATAGTTGGGTTATAGCCTTCATGTGAAAGCTATAATTTAGCTTCATAGTAGGGCTGAGTACACTGAATACTTTTTCTTCCATTCCTGAGATACTTTGCTAAGAAGAATATGTTCTAGTTCCATCCATGTAAACATGAAAGAGGTAAAGTCTCTATCTTTCTTTAAGGCTGCAAGTATTCCATGGTATACATGTACCACAATTTGCTAGTCCATTCGTGGGTCAATGGGCACTTGGGCGTCTTCCACGACTTAGCAATTATGAATTGGGATTCAATAAACATTTTGGTTCAGATGTCTTTGTTATATTGTGACTTTTGGTCTTCTGGGTATAAACCTAGTAAAGGAATTATAGGATCGAATGGCAGGTCTATTTTTAGGTCTCTAAGTATTCTCCAAACATCTTTCCAGAAGAAACGTATTAGTGAGCATTCCCACCAGCAGTGTGGAAGTGTGCCCTTTCCTCCACATCCATGCCAACATTTCTGGTTTTGAGATTTTGTTATGTGGGCTACTCTTACTGGGGTTAGGTGATATCTCAAAGTAGTTTTGATTTGCATTTCTCTGATGATTAAGGATGA
>CAUYPK010015757.1:0-41063 GCA_963574355.1 Loris lydekkerianus | reverse complement strand
GGATGGAGCTGGAACATATTCTTCTTAGCAAAGTATCTCAGGAATGGAAGAAAAAGTATCCAATGTACTCAGCTCTACTATGAAGCTAAATTATAGCTTTCACATGAAGGCTATAAACCAACTATAGCACAAGACTATGGGAAAAGGTCCAAGGAAGGGGAAGGGAGGGGGGAGGTTTTGTTGGAGGGAGGGTAATGGGTGGGGCCACATCTACAGTGCATCTTAGAATGGGTACAGGCAAAACTTGCTAAATGCAAAATACAAATGCCTACATACAGTAACTAAGAAAACGCCATGAAGGCTATGTTGAACAGTTTGATGAGAATATTTCAGATTTTATATGAAACCCACATATTGTACCCCATGATTGCACTAATGTATACAGCTATGATTTAAAAATAAAAATAAATAAATTTTTAAAAAAGGAGACTTTACATCTTTCATATTAACCTGGATGGAACTGGAAGACATTATTCTTAGTAAAGCATCACAAGAATGGAGAAGCATGAATCCTATGTACTCAATTTTGTTATGAGGACAATTAATGACAATTAAGGTCATGGTGGGGGTGGAGGAAGGGGAGAGCAGAGAGAGAAAGAAGGAGGGAGGGGTGGGGAAAGGAAGAGCAGAAAGAGGGAAGGAGGGAGGGGGTGGGGCCTTGGTGTGTGCCACACCTTTTGGGGGCAATACACGATTGCAAGAGGGACTTTACCTAACAAATGCCATCAGTATAACGTGGCTTATTGTACCCTCAATGAATTCCCAATAATAAAAAATAATAATAATGCAGAGAGAAAAAAAGAATAATGCAGAGTAGTGTCCAGATGTGGTGGCTCTTGCCTGTAATCCTAGCACTCTGGGAGGCTGAGGTTGTTGGATTGCTTGAGCTCAGGAGTTTGAGACCAGCCCTGAGTAAGTTTGAGAAGCCCCTCCCATCTCTACTACTACTACTAAAAAAAAGGGGGGGGGTGGCGCCTGTGGCTCAAAGGAGTGGGGCGCTGGCCCCATATGCCAGAGTGGTGTGTTCAAACCCAGCCCTGGCAAAAAACTGTAAATAAATAAATAAATAAATAAATAAATAAATAAATAAATAAACAAGAAAAACTGAGGCAAGAGGATCACTTGAGTTGAGGAATTTGAGGTTGCTGGGAGATGTGATGCCACAGCACTCCACCAAGAGTGACAAAAGAGACTCTGTCTCAAAAAGAAAAAAGGATGCAGAGTAGAGTAAGAATATATGATATCATACGCCTTTGCTCAAGACAGATTGCTGAACAGGAAAAGAAACTTACAAATATGTTTGTAGACATATTGCATTTCTTTTCTTTTTTTCTTTTTTTCTTTTTTGAGACAGAGTCTCACTATGTCACCCTCGGTGGAGTGCTGTGGCATCACAGCTCACAGCAACCTCAAACTCTTGGGATTAAGCAATTCTCTTGCCTTAGCCTCCCAAGAAGCTGGGATGACAGGTGCCCACCACAACAACGGCCTATTTATTGGTTATAGTTGTCATTGTTGTTTGGCGGGCCTGGGTTGATTTCAAACCCTCCAGCTCCAGTGTATGTGGCTGGTGCCCTAGCGCTGACTCGTGAGCTCCTGAGGGATGCCTGGCTGGGTTCCCACCTGAAGTATTTAGAAATAATGGAATTAGCTATAAGAGATGTCAGTCAAGTTTATATAGCATTTTTAGTTTACCTGGACCTCATGGAGAGTAAAGTTGGCATGAAGTGAACTGTGTGGGATTACCAGAACTCTATCTCATCTACCTTGTTGGCACTGAGATAGAAGGGGAAGGGTTACAGACTGTGGCGCCAACTTCTATTACTGCTTCCTTCAGCCATAACAGGATTAGGGAGCTCTTGAAAGCATCAAGAAAAGTGCAAGGTGATCCTGATTTGCCAATGTCTTTTATTTTGTCCATAGGGGAATCTGATTCTATAATACTCTATTATGAACTTACTGATGGATTTATGCTGCCAGACTCTCAGAATATTTCCCTTAGAGGATGACTTCTGTACTTTCTGATGTGTATTTTATTCATATATGATTGGATTTGAGACTGATTGGTCTGTTTCATCTTTTGTTCCAGAGATAACAAGTCAGCATTGACTTAGATTGTTTAGGTAGACTAGTCAAGGTTAACTTTCCAATTACAGAATTTTTTTTTCTTCAGAATAAAACCTCCCCATATAGAAGAAATTTTTTCTTCAAAATTATAGGGTAGTTGCTGTTAAAACTTTCTTAGCTAGAGACAGTTTAATCGTAGTTGTAGGCAGGTTATACCTAGGATATGTTCAGAAGGATGGAACCCATGTGCTGCTCTCTCATCCCACACTCATGGTGGACTCTGTTCATTACTGCCACTGCTAGCTCATGTGGAGACTGCCTCCTCTTCCTTGTTCTGAACTCCCAGAGTCTTTTGGCCACTACAGCTAGCTTGGAATGGTATTTCATATACACCTTGACACCTGGAGAATTTATCTCTTTTTTTATCACCAATATAAGTAAAAGATAAAAGAAATTGCAAATCTGTTGATTCCTCTACTGCATCTCATTGAGAGAAACTGATGAATTTCTTTTCTAATTATTTTTTATATTCAATAATTTCTCTGGCTTGGCACCTGTAGCTCAGCAGCTAGGGCACCAGCCACTTACCCTGGAGCTGGCGGGTTGGAACACAGCCCAGGCCTGCCAAACAACAATGACAACTACAACCAAAAGATAGCTGGACATTGTGCTAAGCACCTGTAGTCCCAGCTACTTGGGAGGCTGAGGCAAGAGAATTGTTTATGCCCAAGAGTTTGGGGTTGCTGTGAGCTGACATAGTGAGACTTTGTCTCAAAAAAAAAAAAAAAAAAGAATTTTTCAAGGCCTAGCCATGGGTAAGCTCATTTCAGATCTCCAAACTGCCAGTAATAATTGGCTTCAGAAAATCTTCTAAGGAAATGAAAATATATACTCCTAAGCACACTTAGAAATCCTTTAGCATTTGCTCATTTTGTATAAGAGAGAGCAGAAAGAGCAGGAGACATGACGGTTCTCTTCACCCCCTTATATAGAGGGTGAGAGGCACCTGAAAATGCTCAAGTGCAACATCAGATCATGTGAGAGAGAAAAATGATGTCTGTGAAAGAAATAATTACTTTGTCAGAGACTGACAACAAGTATGGGTTAAATAAGGGTTTGTTGCAGCAGTTTGTTATACACTGAATGTTTGAGTCCCACCAAATTCATATTGAAGCCCATGCCCCCAACATGATGGTGTTTGCAGACAGGGCCTTTGAAAGGCAATTAGGGCTATAAAAGATCACAAAGGTGGGGCACTCGTGATGAGATTAGTGTCCTTGTAAGAAGAGACACCAAGAAGCTTGTTCTCTGTTTTCTGTGCTCACACAGAGAGAAGACGATGTGGGTACACAGTGAAGCCAGGAAGAGGACCCCACCAGAAACCAACCACACTGGTTCACTGATCCCAGACTCCTTGCCTCCAAAACTGAGAGAATGTAAACTTCTGGTGTTCAAGCCACCAGTCTGTGGCACCTGTTATAGTGGCCTGGGCAGACTAGCACAAAGTCAAATTTTTATTTTTCCAGGGTGCTTTTTCTTGTCATGTAAAATAGTTTTTACATAATAAGGAGGTGATTTTGTTGGGAATAGAAGTAGAAAGAACAAAGAATGAAGAGATGAAGAAATAAGTGCAGGTTTTCACTATGTATACATAAAATCTATTTTGCTTAGTCTCACATTTGCAAAATGACTTCTCAACTTGTTTTCATCAGGAAGACTATTAATTCATAATACATTTTTATTTCCACAATTCTTACATAAGAAGTTAACTGTGCATATTTAAAGTACCTACAGATGAAATATGCTTTCTAAGGTGCTTTGAAAGTCAGTATTTTGTTTTACAGTATGCCACACAGTTATCTGAGGAGCAGCCCTCTGTGCCTCTCTGTGAAGCATTTCACTGAGAACTAGAAAGACCCACTGAACTGGGAATCACATGTCAGACTGGTAATTCAGAACAAATGTCTGTGCCAGGCCAGCTGTTCTGAGGGAGTTCTCTAATTACTAAGCCCTGCCAGTCTGACTAGCTTTGAAAGACCATAACCACTCTCTGTCTTTCATTTCTTATAATAGAATTTTGCCTTCCTGAAAACAAAAACTATTATAGGCATTAGCAGGGTGTCAGGTATAGATTGTATAGACATTTCAAAAGATTACAGTGAATTTGAAATGTTGAACAGATTCATTAAAGGTTTTCAAGGCTTTGAAATAGTTACATTTGAAAATTTTTATCAACATTGCAATGTCAAAGGTAAATTATTTGAACTTGGAGGAGGCAGTAATGCCATGAGAGAATGACAGATGCCAGGTCACAGTGCCCGCATTCCATGTGCTTTTTGCAGAATGCTGCACCATGTTAACTGCTGCTACAAAAGTGGCACTTAGTGCACTGACTTTTGGAGAACATCCCTTCAAATAAATCTCATTGCCTCTTTGCAGATGAGCATATTGGCTTTTCGAAAGTGCAACAGAAAAAAAACCTGCCATAGAAACCAGAAGTAAGATTTCTTGTCTGAGACAAGGATTTCATTTCATTAGCTCTCTCCTCCATCTTGTTCATTCATTTCACAAACACTTATTGATATCTCCTATGTGCCAGGCACTGTTCCAGTCTCCAGGGATACATGATTAACAAAATACAGAAAAGTCCCTTGTCCCTGACACTTATATTCTAGTAGGGGGAGACAGACAAATACATAAATACATAATATCACAGTGCTCAAAATGGCTTAGCAATATCCTGTCTACAGTCTACTTCCTGCATGTCCTCATTTTTGGACAGGGACAAGGGGATAGGCCAACAAAAAACTGCAGTTATTTTGCTGGTCCAAGTTCTACCATCTTTAGTAAAAGCACTGGAGCCCTTCACCCAGTCTGAGCCTTGGTTTTCTCATCTGTAAAATGGGGAGGGGTTGGATTAAATGACATATTAAGAGAAAGGGTCCTTTCAGGCTTTTATTCTTCATGACTTCATGGGAACATTTTGCACAAAATCAGTGCCAGTTTGTTGACTGTCCTAAAGTTTAAAAAGTATTTTTAAATAACAAATAAGGCATCCTTTGGTATTTCACATACACTCAATACTTCATAGGCCAATCTAAACTACTTTTTATAAGCATCAAATGTCTTATTTACAGTTGCTACAGAATGAAGTCATTTTACCATCAGCCATATAAGAAGTTATTTACTCACCAAAATATTCATTTACATGGCTGGTTCCAAAATCCTACCAAATTTGTGAAATGTTCCCTGGGTATGAGATCTTCTCCTAAATGTGACACAGTTTTTCTCTTCTATTAATCCATATCACTGACTCTGTGCTCTTCTCAGCCATTCTCACTGGAGAATTCACTCTATGAAAGCAGGAATTTGGTGCTAATTTCTTTGGATAACAACCCATATGAGAGTCTGTCCAGGTGATTCACAGACATGTCTAATTATGGCACCTGCACCATATTTTATGCACATAGGCATTTTGTCAACCACATTAGCTCTTCAGGCTGTGAGTGTACTTCTATTCTATATTAGAAATTTGGTCCATCAAAGGGTACATTAATAGCAGAAGAAACATGTGTTTTCAGAACAATTCATAGACTAGGACAGTGTGACTTAGTAAGTATGCTAACTTCTTTGAATCCTTCGGTGGAATGTTAATGTGTATTTAATAATGCAAGCAAAGTGTAGCACATTTTACAACCAACTAATTTTTCTTAAAGAAGCTAAGGTAGCAGGAGGGCTGAATGTCAAATGAGATTATACTCCTACTAATTGATTCAGTAGGAGTTATGAAGCTTCCAATTCTGTTGAAAGACAAATTATATTCACTGGCTTGATTTTGAAATGCAGAAACTCAAGTTTTAATCAATCCAGAAGCTCAGGATGACAGTAAATTGTAGAGGACTAGAAAGAATATTCTTGTCTTATCTGAATGAGCTCTCCACTGACATCTTGGAGGTGTCTGAGGTTGAATATTCTGAGTTTTATCTGGTTGCCGTGTATTCAAACATCCTACACCTGCTTTCACATTTGATCACTGGGTCTGATTACAAGGGCACATCTGGTCAGTGCCTTTGGGAGCCAAGTAAAATAACTCTGCCTCAATTTTGGGATTTAATTTCTTCCTGTTGCTTTGTGGTGTCAAGATGTAGTGTTCACCTTATCAGACGTACCTCATGCAGGCTGCTGTGTAGACTAAAGTTTGCCTGTTGGAACAGTGACTGAAAATGAATGACAATGCATTTTATAGATGTTTCCCAAAAAAAACCAGTACACAAACTGATTGTGCACTGTGTTTGCAAAATCGCATTTTAAAGACTCTATGCACAAGACCTATTTACCCATAGCCTTGACTCTTCAGTAAGAAATAAGGCCATGTGGACAGCATCATGCTTTGTTAACAATGATGTCTTTCCACTGGGAGGGACTCTGGAAGTCATGGAGAAAAACACAGTCTTGCCAATTTCTAATAGGTGATCAATGGATTGCAGTTTGAATATTTTCCATGATGGGAAACTTGCTACTCCTTGAGGTAACCTGCTCAACTATTAGATAACTCTTAACTCTTGTACATTCTTCATCATGACCCATGGACAGACTTTATGGGACATGTTTTTGCTATGTATCAAGCATTTTAAAATGTCCTTCTAAAATTAGAGCCATCCAACAAAGGACATGTCTCATTATTAACAAGCTTCATCATGCGAATGGCTGCTGTTCACTCTGTTCTATGTGCTAAATACATTCACTAGGGCATTCTTCAGCCTCATAACTACCCTAGAGAGTTCCCTTCCACTTTATAGGCAAGGAAAGAAAGACTCAGAAAGTTGAATCACTGTGCACAGGTTACAACACTGGCAACTGAACGAGCTGAATTAGACCCAGCTCTAATTCATTTTTTGATCCTGTAGGTCTTCTTTTCTCTCTTATTAGACATATCCAAATGCCAGGTGAGCACACTGAGGGTGCTTTCAAGGGATTCCTCCTCAGGTCGGGCCAGTGTGCCACTAAAGCCTCTCTTCCACCAATGATAGGCTTAGACTTTGTTTCTCAGTGTCCACAAACAGGGGTTTAACTACAAACTGGAAATACGTTGACTTTTGACATTCGCTAAGAATACTCTATACCAAAACTATCCAGAAATAATAATTTCTTGGCTTTTTGTGGTGAAATTCAGTGGGAAAAGGGGAGAATATTTGAGCCTCACCTTATCATAAAGTTTAGCATTTCGAGTTGCTGTTGAAACCCACAACTCCTTGAAGAATTTGTCACTGACTGGATCTTCGATGTCCTCACTTGAGTCATCAAGATAGCCAAGGACAATCCTGAAACACAAGTGTCCTCCTGATTGAGTGGCCAAGATAAAATTTTGTTGCAGGCTATATATATTCACATACACACAGGGTACCAAAAAATATATGCACATTTTAATACAGGAAAAGACTATTAAAATTTTAGTAATCAATACATACTGATAACAGAAGGTGAATGCAAGTCACATTTGAGTTGACACTCTAAGATGTCAAACATGACTTGGGTATTACAATTTTCATACCTATTTTTTTCCTTTCTGAAAATATATATATACATTTTTTGGCACCCTCTGTGTAACTCCTAAGTTGCAAGACAAAACAACCTAAGTTTCTTTGATGCTTGAAACTGTTAGACAGCAAGAAAAACCTTAATTTTGGACTTTTTGTCCTAAGAGCCTGGTTGTAGTTTGGCCTAAGGTGGTCGGGATCTTGGCAGACTGGACTAGCACTCAAAACATTTGACAAGGTACTAAGTAAGTCCTTCCCAAGAACTGTGTCCTTAAATGCTAAACAACTCCTTAATGTTAAGAAGACTAAGGCACAAAGAGATTGAATAGCGTGTTCAAGGTCACACAGCTAAGTTTAGATCCTGTGCTCTTCTCTGGGACATTCTCTTCTATTCCTTCCTTCTCATATTCCTGCCCTCCCATTTCCCCCTCCCACCCTTCCTTTTTTCTTCCCTTGGGCTAATCACTAGGCTGAACCTTAGTGTATAGAAATGAATAAGACACACATGGAGCCTCTCTGGGTAGACTTAAATTTGATGGGTGCAACTAAAAATAAACACCCACAAATGGAATTAATTGTAGTTGTGATAAATAATTCACAGGGTACACTTTAAGAGAATGGGTGTGGTCAGGGAGACTACTTCTTCACCCACCTGTTTACCTAACATCGCCTACTATATTTTCGAACTCAGTACAAGATCAGCTCTATTACATTTATAAGGGCTCCTTCTTCTCTCTTCTGGTGTTAATTTTGGGAGCTCTGAACATTCTTCCTTTGTTCCTACTATACTTTATATAGGCTTTGTTTTCATTGAAGCACTGCAATATTTTATACACTTTTTGTTTTCAAAAATCTATCTCCCACCTTTAGAGCACAAATTCTTTGAGAAACCCTGGCTTGGCTACTCTCATTTCCTCATATCCTTATGCCTGCCATACAGGAAGCCACCTGCTAGATAGGTCTGAATCAATCATTTGTGAACAGGGGAATAGATACAATAACTTTATAAAGCAAAGAAAGACACATTTTAGGGTGATATTTGAAAATTATAATAAACTTTGTACATATACATATGTAGAAGACTTTAGCTTAAAGCACTTTCACTGTAATCCTGTGAGATAAACAAGACAGGTGGTTCCTCTTTTGCAGATGAGAAGCTAAACTTTGGAGACACTGAGCTAAGAGGCACTCGGAGTCCACATGTGTAGTAGGTTCAGAGAATACCAAAAAGGGTAGGGAACTCTGGAAAGAGCAGAGAATGACAGGCCTCACAGTGGCTTTGTCTTTTAGGCTGAGTGAGATGGAGATTCATTGCAGACATCTGGGCAGAGGAATGTCAGGATCTAACTGTCAAACAAAAATAACTGTTGCTATGTTGAGAATAGACGGGGTGGTGAGGTGAGGTAAGATCAGTTAGCAGCTACTGTAGTAGCCCCAGTGAGATGTGATGTGGAAGAAGTGTGGCAAAAAGTAGTGGTGAAATGCACATAATGAGCACTTCAGTCTGCACAGTGAAGCCATTGTGATGGAAATGCTATCACACTGGTGTGACATTCATAGACCCTCAGAGTGACATAATAGAGGACAAAGGCACATCAGAGTGCAGCAGGTCAGAGCATTGTGAGGATGCTGAGACTGAAAAGGCAGGGATCCTACTGCACACCATGCAGGGGTGAGTCAGCTAGTCAGCTGGGAAAAGAAGACAGCCCCTACTCCATTTATTCCATTAAAATAAATTGGAGATGTTAAATTTGAAAAGTGAAATCTAGAGTGTAAATGTCTTAACACAATAATTAAGTAAATGAGGGGAGGGATATATTAACCAAATATTATTTTAATGGAAGAAAATGTAAATAAATGTTTGATGATTGTGTACTGGGTAAGTTGTTCTTAACATACAAGAAAAGGGGGGGACAAAGAATAAACAGATTTGACTAATAAGAATTGAAATATTTCTCCCAAATACTCCAAATATTATTCAAAGAAAAATGATAAAAAAAATTTGCAACACATATGAAAAAGGGATGTGCATTCTATATATTTAAAGTATCTGTACATCATTAGAAGAAAGTTAAACATTCCAATAGACTGGGCAAAGAATGGGAATTGGCTAGGCAATCTATGAATGAATTACCCATGGCTAATAAACACATTCTTTAAAAAATCCCCAAAACTGTATGTTAAAATTATGAAAAGCCACTTGAAATCCAACAAATATGCAAAGATTAAATAGTAAAGAAAGAAGAAGCAAACCATCTAAAAACATTGCTAGTGATGTGATAAGAAGTTAGAGAGCAAAGGAACCTTCCTTAATCTAAGTATATAATTACAAAGGTGAACAAGATAATATTTATAAAAATACACATTTTTTTTTTTTTTTTTTTTGAGACAGAGTCTCACTCTATCACCCTGGGTAGAGTGCTGTGGCATTACAGTTCACTGCAACCTTAAACTCCTGGGTTCAAGCCATCTTCTTGCCTTAGCCCCCTGAGTAGTTGGGACTACAAGCACCTGCCACAACACCTGGCTACTTTTAGTGGAGAAAGGGTCTCATTCCTCCTTAGGCTGTTTATACTTAATTTTAATACCAGGTATTACCTAAAAGAATTCTGGAGTATACATACAATGAATATGGTGTAGCCATTAACACAGAGAAGAATACTTAATAACACAGGAAGTGTGTAACATTATTTAAATAAGAAAAAAACTTTGTAGACCTGCAAGATTCTAATTTTTTTTAAAGAAATACAGTATAATAATGTATAGAAGAAAGTGGAGTGACATATTACAATTGTTAAAATTGTTAGCCATGGCTGGTGTGTTACAGACTAATCTAATCTTCTTGCTGTTTTTCTGTATTTGCCAAATTTCAATAACAAAAATATGTTTGAATCATAAACCTCTAACTCTATAATTATTATACATTTGCAAAGTTATTATTTCTGGGTGATGGGCACACTTATAACTTTGATTCAAACTAAATAAAATCAATTTATGTAAAAAAAATTTGTAATATTCTTAAATATTAAAAACATATAAAGAAGTCCACCACTTTAAACAGAAAACTTGAGTTCTTAGAAAATTGTAAAGATACGGCATATTACCAGCTGAAGAAGAAAATATTTGTTTCCTTATATATGCTGCATTAGGCAATCAACAGACTCATTAACACAGCACTAATTTTAAATTCTCTGTTGGTAAATGAGGCACATTAACATTAGAAGTTTACTGAAATATGGGGAGGCAGAGACAAGATGGCTGACTGAAGCCAGGTTTCCACAGAGGCTCCCATCCAGAAGGAGAGTTAAAGGACTGAAATTCAGCAATTAACCACACAGATTAGAGCTGTGCCAAGAGGGAAGTTTGAAGAATGCACATCAACCCTGCTGAGGTGATCTGCAACCCCAAGGATACAAACAAAAGGTAAAAAATCCATCACCAAGCGGATGGAAGTCCCCTCCCCCATGAGAACACCTCTGAGTATCGATAAACAAATGAGCAGAGTCCAAAAGTCCTCCCATTATACTCCATGGGAGAGACCCTCTAATAACTGGATCTACCTCCCCTACTAGGGTGGCATGATGCTCTCCTGCCAGGCATAAAACAGTGTAAAACAGTATATATTTTCTACCTGCAATTCTGAGCTCCCAGCACTCCTCTCCACTTTCACTCTGAGGTCTGGAGGCCTGTCCCACAGGAATCCAGAATCTTGCGTGATTTCATAAGTGGTGTAGACAGGGCCTGGTCAGTGATGATTCTGCACCACAGGAGTGAGGAGAGGACAGTCAGCTGAGAGGGAACCAAGCCAGAGCAGCATTGCCCAGAGGTAAAGAACAGCAGCCATTTTTGGCAAAAATAGGGCTCACCCCTGGATATTCCGGAGCCACACCCCCTGTCTCTCTGGGCAACCAAAGAAGGCTGGGCATCTTCTCAGGTGACAACCACTGGTGGAATAGGTCTGGGACAGAAACGCAGGTTCTGTGAATAAAGGGTTTGCCTGAGGCAGTACCAGTCTGGGTGGAGCAAGGGGAACAGTAAATGCATGCGTAGTGCTGGCTGACTCCCAGGGTGGGGCTGACCCAGAGGAACGCTTTACTGAGCCTAAGAAGCACCCGGCCCCCAGGGGATCATGAGCCTAGACAAAGGAGGGCATGAGGCAAGAACTGACAGCTAACTGTGCTGAGAATACAAACTACCAGGAAGCAGCAAAGACAGGGCCTGCGGCACAGGTTCTGTGAACTCAACACTGCTTCTCTTCTGCAGAGGAATTTAGCTGGGACAAAAACAAATTTCACAAAGATGTTCTGCTCTGTCAGTAACATCAATCAGGGCCAGGGCTGGAACTGAGTGAACACCCCCTGCCTCCATCAAGTGGTTGTCAGGCCTCACCTCCCCCTGCAGGATAGAGGCAGAGAGCAGTGGCCTGGCTGAGGAGACATAGATTTCCTTGTGATTCAGGCAGGTGCAAACCCCTGGAGTATCTGGTCATTGGAGGCAACTAGGTCACAGCACTGTGGGGTTATCAGTGACTGGGTGTGACAGAGATGCAAGGTTGGGAAGAAGCCATCAACCTTCCCAGACTAATCTATTTGTTGGGTGGGTCCTCTGGACCACACGGAGCACTGGAGCAAGACATATTTAAGTTGCCTGCAGACCCCTGCGATCTACTTGCCAGAGACCTTTTAAACTCTTTCACCTGAGACAGGTGGTGACTGAGACAAATGCTTTGGACCTTTTGAAATGAGTCAATTACCAAGGACTATCCAAGTAGTGCTCAGGGTGTGTGGTTGTAGGAAGGTTTGATTTCCCTTTTCCAATTTTTGACTGTGGGGGGTGGAGTGACATTACTTCAGTTATTTTGCCACAGCTGAGACTTCAACTCAGAGTAACTGTTTTACTAGGGTCGTACAGAGACCAGCTGAAAACAAGACAGAGCCACTTAGCCCCACCACACCAAACAGATCCCTAATTTCTAAAGCCTCAGCACTGTACGGCTCCTCAGCAAAGCTCCAGAGGAAATGTCAAAAGGTGTAAAATAATCATGGGGTGGAATCACTGGAAAACCTCTGGTAATATGAATAACCAGAGTAAGTCGCCCCACCCCCAAGGAAAGCTAACGCAGATGTAACTGAAGATCCCATTCATAAGCAGATGGCTGAGACATCAGAAATAGAATTCAGAATATGTATTTCAAACAAGATTGATAGAATGGAGGAAAATTTGGAATTAGAAATTCGAGGAGAAATTTAAAAGTTGGAATTAGAAATTCAAGAAGAAATTCAAAAGTTGTCTCAAGATGTTAACGTATTTAAAGACAAAGCCACAAAAGATTTTGACACATTGAAGCAAGAATTTGCAATCCTCAAAATCTGAAAGATACAGTAGAATATCTCAGTAACAGACTGGAGCAAACAGAAGAAAGGATTTCTGACATTGAAGACAAAGCTTTTGAATGTTCCCAAACTCTCAAAGAGAAAAAGAAATGGAGAGCAAAAATGGATCATTCTCTCAGAAAGCTCTGGGATAATTCAAAGAAGGCTAATATCTGCCTCATTGGACTCCCTGAAAGCGATGAAGTGGCTTTGCAAGGCACAGAGCCTGTCTCCATGAAATTATGAAAGAGAATTTTTCAGACACACCAAGAGATTCTAAACTTCACAGAGCAGACAGTTTCAGAACCCAAGACAGCATGACTCAAACAGAATAAGACAACCCCCAGGCACATCATAATTAACTTTACTAAAGTTAATATGAAGGAGAAAATTTTGAAAGTAGCCAGACATAAGAAAACCATTACCTACAAAGGGAAGAATATTACAGTGACTGCAGATCTCTCTGCTGAAACCTTTCAAGCCAGAAGAGGGTGGTCATCTACTTTAATCTCCTAAAACAAAATAACTTTCAACCCTGGATTCTGTATCCAGCTAAACTGAGTTTCATTTATGATGGAGATATTAAATATTTAATGACATTCACATGTTGGAGAAATTTTCCATAACCCAACCAGCTCTTCAGGATATTTTCATACCTATCCTCTATGATGACCATCCCAATCTTCTACCACAAAAGAAAACTCACTCAGAAACTTTTGATCAAATTCCAACTTCCACAGGGGAAAAAGGATAAAAAATGTCCACTGGACGTTCGAAAAACTTGATCCCCAAAATATTACCAGACTTATCTATATTCTCCATTAATGTGAATGACTTAAACTGTCCTCTAAAGAGGCACAGGTTGGCTGACTGGATACCAAAACTCAGGCCATATATTTGCTGCATATGGGAATCACATCTTACCTTAAAATATAAATATAGACTCAGAGTGAAAGGATGGTTGTCCATATTTCAGGCAAATGGTAATCAGAAAAAAACATGTGTTGCAATTCTATTTGCAGATACAATTGGCTTTAAATCAACAAGAGTAAGGAAGGATACAAATGGTCACTTCATATTTGTTAAAGGTAATACACAATATGATGAGATTTCAATTATTAATATGTATGCACCAACCGGAATGTACCTCAAAGTATAAGAGAAACTCTAACAGACATGAGCAACTTGATTCCCTCCAGCTCCATAATAGTAGGAGATTTTAACACTCTTTTGGCAGTGTTGGCTAAATGTACCAATGAGAAGCTGAGCAAAGAACTTGTAGATTTAAACCTAACCATCCGAAAATGAAAAGAGAGGAGGTGGAGAATGATGGCGGACGGAACAGACATGTAGCCCACCTCTCCCAAGTCATGAGGTGAGAGGAAGGGGGTCTCGATCTATTCCCCACGTGAATTATTGGTGTGGACAGACAGCTGGAGACTCACAGTGAATTGGCAGATTGCTGTATATGAGGTGTAATTTAAAACCATGGACTCTGTTGTAGATATTTGGCCATGCTGGCCAGCAAGCCACTCCCTCACAGAGGACAGCAGCTTGCATTTCCTGGCAAAAACCAATTGAAGAAAATTTATTCCTGAGATGAGTTTAGTGACCCGAAAGGGGTCTCGCTCAAAGCCACAAGGGGCTAAGCAACCAGATGGAAAATTGAAGGGAAGGAATCCTGCCCTGGAAACAGAGATTTTGATTTGTCTGAAATGGCGGACACCTTCCCCCAGAACAACAGGAGTGATTAAAAAGCCTGGATCATTCCTGGTGGGGAATATTGCTGTGGGCTGGCAGTTCAGGCTGTGCAGTGAAATGACGGGTGGCTGGACTCAAAATTTCAGATTCAAAAGTGAGACTCTGAGCCACAAAAACTGAGGATAAGTTCTCCATGCACTGCAGCCGCAGGAGCCAGCAACAGCTAAAACTGGCAGCAGCCAGCACCCTCCACAAGAGCCAATTGCAGTTGCCAGGTTACAGGAGAACATGGGAACAGAGTGGAAAAATTCGTGAAGCGTGGACTCCTGCACTGAGTTGTGAGGTCGGATAGGAATGCTGTCTGGAACAGAGCAGCTGGGGTTGGACAATAATTAGATAATAAACTTTTACAGAAATCCCAAAATGGTAACTGACAAGGTAGGGTGGTTACCGTGGTAACAGTGTAGACTGTGAACCAGGTACCAGCCTGGGAAACACTAACAGCACAGGTTATATTTTCAGGTGTCCTGAAAATATATTGCATTATATATATATTCCTATGAATGTTGATCCCTATGTCATACATACAGAGGTATATTTCTACATATATTCAAGAATAATATTTTTGTATTTGGTGCTTTTTTATCTTTTTCTTGTCATTTTCTTGGAAGACCTATTGTTAATTTGTTTATTATTTACATATATATATATATATTTGTTTATTTTTATTTTTTCTATCTTTAATTTTTTCTTTCTTCTTTTTTAACATTTTTATGAACACCACTTTTTTTTTTTTCATTTTTCCCATCTGTCTTCCTCTACTTCCCTTCTTATGGTTTCTGAGAGTGATTACATCAGATTTTTAGAGTCTTATTTTTTTTTTTTGCTTGTTAATTTTGTTTGTTTTTTGCCTTTTTTTCAATTATTTACAATTATCATTATTTATATTGTAGTTTTTTTGTTGTCTGTATGTCTATGTGTTTCTGATTGTTTGTGCATCTGTGGCCTTGTGTGTCTTGTAGTCTTTTTATCTGTTTATTTGCTCATTTGGTCTTGAGGATTTTGGTGTTTTGCTAAATCTTCGGGTTGGCTATTTTCCCTAACTCCAATTTTCACATTCAATAAGAACAAGGGTGAATGGGAGATGACGGCTAACTGGAGCCACCCCTCAATAGAAGCCCCAGACTGGAGGGACAGGTAAAGACCAGAAAGAACCCACCAAAGTTGCAGGAGGAGAGCCAAGGTGAGAGACGAGATAGATATTTGCTCGTCTTCCCTGATGAGGCAAGCTTTGACTCCAAAGAAACTATTTTCAGAGGCAGAGTCAAGATGGTTGACTGAAGCCAGCTTTCCACAGTGGCTCCCGTCCAGAAGGAGAATTAAAGGACAGAAATTTAGCAAGTAACCTGGTGGATTAGAGATGCAGAAAGAGAGAAGGTTGAAGAACGAACATCAACCCCTCTGAGCCAAGCTGCGACCCCAAATATATAAACAAAACGTACAAAATCTATCACTAAGCAAATGGGAGTTCCCTTCCCCATGAAAATGGCTCAGAGTGCCCCTCAAACAAATGAGCAGAGTTCAAAATATTTGAGTTGTCAACAGAACCCTGTGATCCAGTTGCCAGAGATCTTTTAAGCTCTCCCTCCTGAGACAGGTGCTGACTGAGACAATTGATTTGGACATTTTGAACTGAGCCAATCACCCAAGGAATATTCAAGTGGTGCCCCATGTGAGTGGCTGTAGGAGGTTTGATTTTCCTTTTCCAATTGTTGTCTGTTGGGGGTGGGGTGACTTAATTGCTGGTATTTCTCTACAGCTGAGAATTAAACCCAGAGTAACTGTTTCACTAGGGTCAGACAGAGACCAACTGAAAAAAGACAGAACCACTTAGCCCCACCACACCAAACAAGTCCCCTGTTTATCAGGCTGTAGCACTGTATGGGTCCTCGAAAAAGCTCCAGGGAAAAAGTCAAATGGTGTAACACAATCATCGGGAGGAATCAGCGGAAAAACTCTGGTAACATGAATAACCAGAATAGATCAAACAACCCAAGGAAATATAAGGCAGATGTAACTGAAGATTCCATTCATAAACAGCTGGCCAAGATGTCAGAAATTGAATTCAGAATTTGCACTGCAAACAAGATGAATAAAATATAGGAAATTTGGAATTAGAAATTCAAAGAGCCATTCAAAAGCTAGAATTAGAAATTCAAGGAGAAATTCAGAAGTTGTCTCAAGAATTTAACAAATTTAAAGACAAAGCAACCAAATATTTTGATATGCTGAAGCAGGAATTTGCAGCCCTCAAAGATCTGAAAAATACAGTAGAATCCCTCAGCAACAGATTGGAGCAAGCAGAAGAAAGGATTTCTGACATGGAAGACAAAGCTTTTGAATGCGCACAAACTCTCAAAGAGGAAGAGAAATAGAGAAAAAAAACGGATCATTCTCTCAGAGAGCTCTGGGATAATTTGAAGAAGGTTAATATCCACCTCACTGGAATTTCTGAAAGTAATGAAGAGGCCTCACAAGGCACTAGGGCCCTTCAACATGAAATTATGAAAGTGAATTTTTCAGACATACCAAGAGATTCTGAAATTCAGATAGCAGACAGTTTCAGAACCCCAGCACGACTAAATCCGAATAAGACATCCCCCAGGCACATCATAATTAACTTCACTAAAGTTAAGTTGAAGAAGAAAATTCTGAAAGCAGCAGGATGTAAGAAATTCATTACCTACAAAGGGAAGAATATTAGAATGACTGCAGATCTCTCAGCTAAAATTTTCAAGCCAGAAGAGAATGTTCATTGACTTTTAATCTCCTAAAACAAAATAACTTTCAACACCGCATCCTGTATCCAGCAAAACAGAGTTTCATTTATGATTGAGAAATGAAATACAATGAATTTATATGTTGAAGAAATTTGCCATAACCAAACCACCTCTTCAGGATATTCTCAAACCTATCCTCCATAATGACCACCCCAATCCTCTACCACAAAAGTAAACTCACTCAGAAACTTTTGATCAAGCTCCAAATTCCACAATCATGAAAGGATTAAAAATGTCTACTGGACTTTCAAAAAACTCAATACCCCAAATTTTACCAGACCTATCAATATTCTCCATTAATGTGAATGGCTTAAACTGTCCTGTAAGGAGGCATAGGCTAGCTGACCGAATACAATAACTCAGGCCAGACATTTTCTGCATACAAGAGTCACATCTTACTTTAAAAGATAAATGTAGACTCAGGGTGAAAAAATGGTCGCCCATATTTCAGGCAAATGGTAATGAGAAAAAAACAGGTGTTACAATTCTATTTGCAGACACAATAGGATTTAAACCAAGAAAAGTAAGAAAGAATAAGAAAGTTCACTTCATATTTGTTAAGGGTAAAACTCAATATAATGAGTTTCAATTATGAATATTTATGCACCCAACCAGAATACACCTCAATTTAGAAGAGAAACTTAGCAGACATGAGCAACTTGATTTCCTCCAGCTCCATAACAGTCAGAGATTTCAACACTCCAATGGCAGTGTTGGATAAATACTCCAATGAGAAACTGAGCAAAGAAATTTTAGATTTAAACCTAACTATCCAAGGTCTGGAATTAGAAGACATCTACAAAACATTTCATCCCAACGAAACTGAATACACATAGTTCTCATCAGCTCACGGAACATAGTACAAAATTAAACACATCTTAGGTCACAAGTCAAACCTCAGTAAATTTTAAGGAATAGAAAGTATTTCTTGCATCTCTCGGACCACCAAGGAATAAAATTTGAACTCATTAACAACAGGAATCTGAATAAACATACAAAAACATGGAAGTTAAATAACCTTATGATGAATGACAGCTGGGTCAGAGATGAGATAAAGAAGAAAATTGACAAATTTATGGAATAAAACAACAATGAAGACACAAATTATCAGAACTTCTGGGATACCACAAAGGCAGTCCTAAGAGGAAAATTTATAGCACTGTAAGACTTCCTCAAGGGAACAAAAAGAGAGGAAGTTAACAACTTTATGGGACATCTCAAGCACTGGAAAAGGAAGAACATTTCAAACCCAAACCCAGTAGAAGAAAAGAAATAACAAAAATTGGAGCAGAATTAAATGAAATTGAAAACAAAAGAATTATAAAACAGATCAATAAATGAAAAAGTTGGTTTTTTGCAAAGGTTAATAAAATAGATAAACAATCAAGGACTCTATTCCATTTACAATAGCACCAAGGAAGATGAAATATACGGGAGTTTATCTGACAAAAAATGTGAAAGGTCTCTATAAAGAGAACTATGAAACTCTAAGAGAAGAAATAGCTGAAGATGTTAACAAATGGAAAAACATACCATGCTCATGGCTGAAAAAAATTAACATTGTCAAAATGTCTGTACGGCCCAAAGCAATATACATTTTTTTTGAAGAATCATTAGCATACTTACCTTTATTATTTTTATTTTTTTATTAAATCATAGCTGTGTACATTGATATGATCATGGGGCATCATACACTAGGTTCATAGACTGTTTGACACATTTTCATCACAATGGTTAACATGGCCTTTCTGGCATTTTCTTAGTGTTACAGTCATCCATTTTTCCCCTTTGTTGTCTGTGCTGTGGTGTCGTATGCAAAAAATCATTATGAAATTTTGTATCATGAAGAATTCTTTGTTTTTGTCTATGAGTTTAATAGTTTAAATCTTTGATCTATTTTGAGCTAGTTTTTGCATATGATGTAAAGTAAGGGTCAAAATTTGTTCTTTTGCATATGGGTATCCCATTTTCTGACACTATTTGTTGAAAAGATTGTCCTTTCCTCCCTCAATGGTTTTTTCCACCTTGCCAAAAATTACTGGACCTTCTCTGAAAGGGTTTAATTCGGGCTGTCTATATGTCTTTTCTTATACCAGTATCACACTGCTTTGATTGTAATTGTAATTTTTAATAAGTTTTGGAATCATGAGGTAGAAGATAGCCAACTCTGTCCTTTTTGTTCTGAGATTGTGTGGGTATATAGGGGTCTTTGAGATTCCATATTATCTCTTGTCTTTTTAAAAAACCCTTATCCCTCAACTGGCCTTTGAAAAAAAGTTTTTCTGGTTTGTCATTTCTCTTTTCCCACTACAACCAACATTTTTGAGAGTGTTTTTCTCCTCACTCATTCCAGTCTTCTGAACACATTGTCCCTAGCTCTTAACCCTTGGCACACACTGCAGCTAATCTCCCAAAGCTCATGAAAGATCTTTATTTGTAAATTTACCTATCAGCAGCATTCATTTGGGGTTATTAATCTCTTCTAAAACATTAATTAATACTCTTCCTTTCACTCCTTGGAAGTTGGGTCCCCACCCCCATTTCTTCCAATCTCTTTAGCCACTCCTTCCCAGGCCCCTCCTGAGTGTCTTCAACTATGTTCTTGAATTATTTCTCTTCTCACTTAGTAGATGCCTCTGAGTGATCTCATGCATTTTCTTGACCTCAATAATTTCATGAATTTAATTTCTAAATTTGACAGCCCATAGTTTTAAAAATGATGAAAAATGAAGCAGAGGTACTTACTTGTTTCTATGCCATTGAAAATTATTGAAAGGCATAGAAATAAGTAAAAACACACAAAAGTACCAAAGGAAAAAGAAATCACTTAGAGCAAAAGAGAATTTAGGTTAGGCCTAAAAAACACTTTTTTTATTTGTAATGTTTTTAGTTAAAATGTGAAGCTCCTGAAATTACTGAGAAATCTTATACATAGTTGACCAACCTCCTTAAGTTGATCTAATTTTCATAAGCTGGACATGCCACCACATGTACATATCAGAACAATAGGCCTTGTTCCTTATGTTGACCACCTTAGTTTATTGACTGGTTTGTTATAGTCCTCTGGGTTGTCATCTTACAGAGTTTCTGCTATATTTGTAATATTTGCTTGCCTTATATGATCTTGACCAAATAGTCTAGAATTGATTTTAGTTTTTGCTTTTTTGTGAGACAGAATCTCACTCTGTCACCCTGGTAAAGTGCTGTGGTGTCATAGCTCATAGCAACCTCAAACTCTAGGGCTTAAGTGATCCCCTGCAACTTCCCAAGTAGCTGGTACTACAGGTTCCTGCAACCATGCCTAGATAATTTTTCTATTTTTAGAAGAGATGGGCTGTCACTCTTGATTAGGCTAGTCTTGAACTCCTGAGCTCAAGCTGTCCTCATGCCTCAGTCTCCAGGACTGCTTGGATTACAGGTGTGAGTCACTGCACCCAGCTTGATTTTAAACAGATTCAGGTGAAACTTACTAAATATAGAATGCAAATGTCTTAACACAATAACTAAGAAAATGCCAGAAAGGCTCTGTTAATCAGTGTGATGAAAATATGTCAAATAGTATATAAAAGCAGTGTATGGTGCCCCATGATTGCATTAATGTACACAGCTATGATTTAATAAAAAAAAATAGATTTATAAACTCTTATAACATCAATTTTTTCTTCTGCTTGTGATAAATGATCATAGGATAGGAATCTCAAGGTATACATGATTGTGCAAATAAGGTGTCAGCTTTTCTGAGCCTAGGGGCATTTCAGATTGATTGGAAGAGTATATCTTCCATTCTATGTCTCTGTCACTTCCCAACAGAACATGGTTAAATGCCAACACTAGACAATATTTATAAAAGGGGTCATATATGTGCTCTGAGTGCAAGTCTGGATTGCAGGAAAATGTTACCAGGAGAGAGCAAAATTTTCATCAGGCAGGGCAAATGACTAATGACCCCTAGCCATTCCCTTGAAGAGTAGCAACAATTTCCTATCAGGGGACTCCGTGGTAGAATGAGGCAACTTTGAAAGGATCAGGTGAAATGACACAGATCATGTTTTGACCCAGGTTCTTTTGACCCATATATCACAGGGGTTAACTAAAGGGGCTTTAATTAATTATCAGGTCAAATTCCAAAAGATTGAGCAAACTAAGATAGCCCTGCTTGGTGACTTGATAACTATATCATGCTTACCCTGCATGAAAGCTATGGGTGCAGAACTCTGCAGACAAAACAAAAACATTTCAGCACTTACACACACATTATTCTATTTACACAGGCAACAGTGGAATCAAGCAAATAGCAAGGATACATATTTTGAACCAGAGTGAAGGATTTGGGAGAAACCGTATTATTACTTATTTTCTGTGTACTTATAAATTATCCAATTTTAATAGGACATCTGAATACATTTTCATGATGGATTATGTGATACAAATTATATAAATCACAGATTTGGATGAGAGAAGGTATTTGACTGTCTGCTGCCCAGGCTACAAACTCAGCATGTTCCTTTCTCTTTGGTTTCCTGTCCACCTTGCCACCTGTGCTCTTGGGCTGGCCTTGCCTTTATTGGCCCCCCAATCTACTCTATTTTACTTGGGCCTTGCTTCCTTGATTCTCTTTTTTTCTTTTGAGATCAAAACTATAACTTCCCTCTGTTCTGCTAGGTAACAAAAGTGTCTGTGAAAATATTTTCTGAGCCAAAGCATTCAAGGGATACTACTTTGTAGATTATTATACCCAGAAAAATTGTCTTTGATCAGGGCCATTTAAGGTCTTGTCCTACAGTAGCTAATTTTATGATGCAAATACTAACACTTGTGACATAGGAGCTTGTACGGGTCATCTACTGGAGTGGGTGAGGGTCTAGTTTCTTTTCTCCTTATCAGAAAATGATATTGATAGCAAGGAGGGATGGCTAGAGTAATTAGTTGGCCAAGGATCTGGAAGAACTGGACTTTGATTTCTTTCCTGGGGCATGAAATCGGAGGGTGAGTTTGGAGGGTAGGGGATTGGGATTTCTTTGTGTATTTCAACTGATTCCCCCTTGCTAGTTAAGAAATCACTCTGGCATGGCTGTTTGCCATGGTATTTTTCACACTTTATGTAGCATTCTCTGTTGCCTGAGAGCTGTCTTTATATTTACACTGTGAAGTGTGAATATGCTGCTGTCCTTTGGGGAAGGGGATTCATCAAATAATCCTTTTGCTTGAGTATTATTAAGCAGACCATGGCACTTCCTCTGCTTGTTTTTGTTTGGTGCCCTTGGGACATGTGAGGTGGCCTTGTCCACTTCAATGGGTGTCAGCAGCATTAGGCAGATTTAAAGATACATAAATTCAACTGAGAGAGAAAGTAACATGGCATAGCTGAATAATGAGCTTTAACAGGCAAAGCAAATAGTTAAATGCAAGATGTTCACTGCATGCTAAAACTTAAGGAATGCATATTCAATTCAATGCTTTATTAAATAAAACATTGAGCATATGGGTACTCACAATAAATGTATATAAATAGCTGATAAAATTGCTCAGTATTAGAAAGCTAGTGGCAAAAATGACCTCATATGTCAAGCAGACAAGTAGGCAGCTACCATTTTCTTTGTACAAATATATAAATTAGTTGTGTGTAAATTAGTTTTGTATAAATTAGTTTTATGGTCTGCATGGGGTTCTTATCACACTACAGCACCAAGTGCATTATAAAGAAAAAAAAAATGCCTCTGCTTAAAAGTCAAACTGGAATTTGGAGTCCCAGTGGAGCTCATTTTTTAAATGTACAGAATTTTAGCCCACTTCCTTTGGGGAAGCTTTATTGAGGCCAAGATAAATGTAGATCTTGGTTATGTGTTTTGATTAAAACTTGATTTTTGCCTTTATTGACACTGGGTAGAATCTGAATCCGTCATAACTTGGCGCTTATTGATTGAGAGCAGTTTGGTCCAATGGGCACAGGAGAGGAAAAAGAAGGGAGTCTTGGCTTTTATTTCCAGCTCTACTACTAACAGGGAAAGCTGACCTTGGATAAAACTTCATAACTCTTTGCTAGCTCTGCTTGTTCTATTGAATTGCCCTCAAGGCTGGGGAATCAACACTTTCAGTTTTATCCTAAATCTGTAGGATATGGAAGAACAACTATGCCATGTAAAATTAAAGGAAGTTGACTAATTTTCCCTAGCAGCATATGGGGCAAGCAGTGCCTAAATAAATGGCACTAGTGTACAGTGAGTGTGTGTGCGTGTGTGTGTGTATTTGTGTATGTTGTGTGGGGAGCCATTAATGTCTATTTAAACACCTTCTATGGAAAAAAAACCAAGAAAGATACTAGGCTTGTGGCACAGTTTCTCAGTTTTTATGAGACTATGCCTTTCTTTGATAAACATAAAAATCTTATGCACTGCTTTCTTTCAATTTGAAATTCAAAGAAGCTAAACTCAATTACTATTACTGTAAGGGGACAGAGACTTGCTTTGCTTTCAAATGGAAGGAGAACTTGTCCCTAAACTTTGCTTCTCTGGAGTCACTGCTTTGCCAGCCCCAGGTCTCCTTAGCATTATTTTCATATCAAATCACATCAGTGATCTATTGTTTCACACTGGAGATAAGCAGCAGTTGTGTATCTGTGATAGGATTTGTATTATTTGTATTTTATATAGTATTTATGTGCCTCTGGGGTGTGGCTGAGACCTCAGAGGTGACTCAATTTCTTGTTTTAGGCCTCACATTATTCGCAGCTGAGGTGTGAGAAAGAGTCTATTTGGGTACAAAGAGGGGTAGCTTGAAGAAATGAATAAAATCTTTCTACCCCCTCTCCACCCTTGTTTAATTTTTTCCCCCTTTTCTCAAGTCTCTTGGGAGACAGGTATTTTTTTTAATTGTAAAATTAAAAATTTAAAAAAATCTGTAATTCCTACATATAATTAAAAATAGTGTTTCTCTGCTTTAATTTCCCACGTGGTAACCAGAAGTAATACATTTGGACCATCCATGAGGAAGTAGCCTGGTCCATGCTTGGAGGAGCCACACTCTGAGAGGTGCTGAGTTCAAGTCAGGGGCAAATGTATCCATTTCCACTAAGGAAATGTTTCCACGGTCTCCGGCAAAGGTTCAGAGTGCAATTTGATGCCCCATGATACGTCTTAATGTAAATACATATTTTTCCTCATAGGTTTCATTTGGTTCCTTTTTAATGTCATGGAAATGGTGTGGAAAGAAGCTGGTTACCTCCCCAAATTCTGAGCCGAGTAAACATTTCTTTCTGGTCCATGCTATTGCCCAGATTTCATGTGTGCTCTGCCATTTAATTCATCCATGCACGCATTCATCCAGCACTTATTTATTGATCAATTACTCTGTGTCAAGAGCCAGTGATGCAACATCCCTACTGTACCAGCCTGTCACTTCCTCAACCCCAGTTGTGCCCACCACCAGCACTGTCATTTCCCTGTGCCTAGACTACATTCCAGCTCCACTGATGTCATCTGACCCCAGCATGTGCTGTTGGCTCTTTTGCATCTGAGCCTCTCTGTATGATGCCAAAATCATCTTGCCCTTCCTCTACTCTCAACTCCCACCTAATCATTCTTCAGGTGACACTTAATGGGCACTTACTTTCTGTAGGAAGCATGGCCTCGACCTCTTTGACTAGGCTGGATGCTCTTCTGTTATATCAAGTCCTTGTTACTTTTGACTGCTGTAGCTGTTCAGTTGCATTTCATTCCTGCTAGTTCCAGGAAAGCAGAGGCTTTCTTTGCCATTTTATCCCCAGCATCTATAACTTGGCACATAGAAGACACTTAAAAAATACTTTTAAATAACCAAATGAAACTGGAAGGACTTTTGTCTCACAAGCTAAGTCTCGAGTTTGAAATTCCCAGAGGGGTGGGTTTCCCCTCCTCCTGGCTATGTGGCCTGGGAGTGCTGGATTGTGTTATGAGATGAGAGTGAGAGACAAAGGGGTCTGGGGATCACGGAGAGGCTTTTAATTTACTAAATATTGAAAATACTTTTAACTGTTTATAGGATGCTGCCTGAAATTGATCCAATGTATATTCATGTTATCTGTAATTTCATGCCAGTACAACTTGCTATGTAAATAACATTCGGCACAGGTTTTTTGTTCACACTTTGAAATCCCTGGGAATGATGACAAAGAAAGGGCAATCTAGCTACTCTTTCCTTGAAGAGTAGATCTTAGAGATGCTGTTTGACACCACAGTGGAGCTCTTACCTATATTGTATACAAAACTGCTCGTGTAGCTCCATGTGACAGTTGTCGTTCTCTTTGGCAATAAAATTACCACCATGTAGAGGAAAACAATCTGAATAGGTAATAATAGGGATAAAAAAGTCACTTTTCAGATTTTTAACTATGGCCATTAAAAATAAAATATAACTTTTCTTAGAGGGGGCTGCTAACCTTGCCAGCATGTTGACATCATTTAGATCAGGTATGTTCAGCATGGTGTCTGAACAGAGAAGAAAAACAGCAGAATTTCTAAACAATGTTGTGTTTTTTTTTTTAATTATTATTCTTTAAGATTTACTTGAGTTTATTAACAGCAGTGGAACTGATTGGGATGAAAATGAAATAGCGCCCATAAACGGTGTCTAGCTCAGCTGGTGTTAGCAACATAGGACAGGGCAACCGTCAGTCACATACGTAGAGATAACCATTATCTCCACTTAGCTCATAGCTCTGTCAGCCCGCACCCTTAGCAAATATCTGAGCCCTAGAGTTGTGTACAGGGATAAAATGCATTGTCTTTGTTGGTTGGTAAAGTCAGTCTGGAAAGTGCTGCTGACAAAAGGATTAGGGATTGGTTTCTTTTCCCAGAGATTCTAAATGACATAGACACACTTGCAAAAGGATTTATGCGTGAGTATGGCTTGTAAGAAGGGAGTAAACTTCCTGAATTTATCAAAATTGTTAAGGTTTCTCTAAAGCCTAAACTTCCACTTAACAAGCAAATCATCATCAGACAGCCAGTGAATGGCAAATTCATTCCATTCAACATCTTTTCAAAAGTGGATTTTGTGCACTTATCTCCATGAAAACCCAGTGGGAATATTTTCCCTGGGAGTGCTCCTACATCTGCCTTTTTTTAATGATGGTAATGGCAAGCTATATTCTACAATTACTTTGGTGATCTCATTTCAAGTATGCAAATCATATTATTGAAGAGCCCAGCAAATGCCATTTGTTCCTTGGAAACACCAGATAAGTTTTGCGGGATGAGCAAACACAACTTGGAGGAGGATAGGCCCTCTGCCTCTTAACCTTGGCTGCACAGCATAAAATTTGCCCAACGCAGTTGTAAAAGGCAACGTAAATAGAAACATCAAAGGAGAGAGAAACAAAATTTCATTCCTTAAGTGAAAGAGTTCTTTTGGTGCCATTTATGAAAAGATTAGTTTTTTTCAGTTATTTATTAATTACAAATAATATCATTTAAAGACAATGAACAGAAAGAAAAACTGCACACTGCTGATAAAGATCATGAAGTCAAAGCCAACATCCTGCTGAAGAATGAGAACTTTTATGGGTATCACAGTGGTCCCAATGCCTTTTCCATTTTCACTATGTATGTTTTACTTATCCAAGCTGTAATAGAATCAGAAAGCTTGGTTTTATTTTACCTGTATTTAGAGGCAGTATAAATGAAACAATCTCATAGATTCCATAAAGGTCTTTTTACCTGTGGCCCACCTTCTCCCAAGACACTGCTCACTTCCTGATGTGGTAAACATCATGATGCTCAGATAGGCTTTCAAGAAAAAAGGATTGTCTACCCTAGCTGGTGAGAGTAGTGTAGTAAGACAATATTCAGTGGTTAACTGCTAAAGATTGCCTCAATCTCTTCTTCCTGGAGTGTCAGTGAATGACCAATGAGAACTATAAAGCCTTCTCTTGGAAAATCACACCAATGTAGGAAACGGCATCCCATCTTCATAACTCCCTGAAGGGTGAGCTGCAGCTATATTAAGACTCCATCAAGATTCAACTTTTTCCTCTGATCTAACCTGCTTCCTTCCTATCTCTTTTACAAGCAATGCTCCCAAGAGCACTTCCTACTAACTCCCAGGCACACTAATGTTTATCTCAGAGTCAGCTGAACACCAGACCTTGGGAAAATCAGCCATTCTTCCATAACTCTTCACCCTTTTAGTATAGGTGTGTATTTTTTTTAAAAATGCCTATGTTTGGTGATGTTTTTAAGCCATGTATACTTCAGTGTGAATGCCTTTGAGATTTTTTTTCTGTGGAAAATTTCTTGGAGACAAAGAGTGGGAAACAAAAATCACTGTCACAGAAGGAAGAATTTATCTGCATGAGGTAAAAGGCAGAGAATCAGACATCAGGGGACACCAGAGAATCTCTAACAACCTTGTTTATTTTTTTCCCCCAGGAATTTTACTTAAGCTTTATTAGTAACAAATGATATCCTCTTTCAAGAATGGAGCGGGGGGGGGGGGGGAGGGAGGCAGAGACAAGATGGCTGACTGAAGCCAGCTTTCCACAGAGGCTCCTGTCTAGAAGTAGAGTTAAAGGACAGAAATTTAGCAAGTAACCTGGCAGATTAGAGCTGCACCAAGAGAGAAGGTTGAAGAACTCACCATCAATCCTTCTGAGGTGAGCTGCGACCTCAAGGATACAAACAGAAGGTACAAAATCCATCACCAAGGGAACGGGAGTCCCCTCTCCAATGAGAACAGCTCAGAGTACCCCATAAACAATCAAGCAGAGTTCAAAAGTCCTCTCATTATACTCAATGGGAGACACCCTCTAAAAACTGGACCTACTTCTCCTACTAGGGTGCCATGGCACTCTCCTGCCAGTCATAAAACTGTGTAAAACTGTATACATTCTCTACCTGCAATTTTGAGCTCCTAGTACTCCCCTCCACTCTCAGTCTGAGGTCAGGAGGCCTGTCCCCCAGGAGTCCAGATTCATGAGTGTTTTCTCCAGAGGTGTGTACAGGGCCTGGACTGCGGCTGGTCAGTGCTGATTCTGGGACATGGGAGTGAGGAGAGGACAGTTGGCTCAGAGGGAACCACACAAGGAGCGGCGGTGCCCCGAGGTGCAGAGCAGCAGCCATTTTTGGCAACAATAGGACTCATCCCTGTATATTTCAGAGTCACACCCCCTGTCTCTCTGGGCAACCAGAGAAGGCCGGGCATCTTCTCAAGTGGCAACCATGGGCAGAACAGATCTGGGACAGAAACTCAGGCCCTGTGAGTAAAGGGCTTACCTGAGGCAGTACCGGCCTGGGTGGAGCATGGGGATTGGAAAATGCACCCACAGAGCTGGCTGATTCCCAGGGCAGGGCTTACCCAGAGGACTGCTTTACTGCGCATAAGACACACATGGCCCCCAGGGGATCATCAGCCTAAACAAAGGAGGGCAGGCAGAGGCTGGAACTGACAGGTAATAGTGCTGTGAATACAAACTATAGCTGAGATCAGACAGCAGCACAGATAGGGCCTGAGGCACAGGATCTGTGAACTCAAAACAGCTTCTCTTCTGCAGGGGAATTTAGCCAGGACAGAAACAAATTCTGCAAAGTTGTTCTGTTCTGTCAGTAACATCAATCAGGGGTGAGGCTGGAACTGAGTAAACATCTCTAGCCTCCATTAAACAACCAAGGTTGTCAGGCTTCACCTCCCTCTGCCGGATAGTGGCAGAGAGTAGCGGTCTTGCTGAAGAGACATAGGTCTCCTTGTGTCAGGCAGGTGCAACTCTCTGGAGTATCTGGTCATGGGAGGCAACTGAGTCACAACCCTGTGAGGTTTCAGTGACTGGGTGTGACAGAGGTGAAGGTGTGGAAGGAGGCATTAACCTTCCCAGACTAATCTATTTGCTTGGGTGAGCCCTCCTGGCCTCCGGGAGCACTGGAGCAAGTCATATTTGAGTTGTTAGAAGACCCTGAGATCTAGTTTTTAGAGATCTTTTAAACTCTTCTACTGGAGACAGGTGCTGACTGAGACAATTGATTTGCACCTTTTGAACTTAGCCAATAACCCAAGGACTATACACGTGGTGCCCTGGGTGTGTGGTTGTAGGAAGGCTTGATTTTCATTTTCCAATTGTAGCCTGTGAGAGGCAGAGTAACTTAATTGTTGGTATTTCTCCACAGCTGAGACTTCAACCCAGAGTAACTCTTTCACTAGGGTCGGACAGAGACGAGCTGAAAACAAAACAGAGCCACTTAGCCCCACCATACCAAGCAGGTCCTCAGTTTCTCATGATGTAGCACTGTATGGGTCCTCAGCAAAGAGCTAGGGTAAAAGGTACAGACACCAGTCCCAGCTTTTGGGCAAAGGGCTGGTTAATCACTACTCCAGGAGCCCCAAACCCAACTTTTTTTCATCCACTCATCTAGTCAAATGGTGTAAAATAATCATGGGGCAGAATCAGAGGAAAAACTCTGGTAACATGAATAACCAGAGTAGATAAACCCCCCCCCCCCCCCCGAGGAAAGATATGGCAGATGTAACTGAAGATCCCATTCATAAACAGATGGCCAAGATGTCACAAATCGAATTCAGAATTTGGATCGCAAATAAGATTAGTAGAATGGAGGAAAAGTTGGAATCAGAAATTTGAGGAGCAATTCAAAAGTTGGGACTAGAAGCTACTAGAAATGGCCTTTGCTGTAGCCTCTCAGGATCATTTGTTTTGAAGACTTTCAATCCTGATGTCTTGAATAAAAAAGGCCCTCATTAAATGTTTGTTGACTTAAATAGAATTTTCATCTAGGAAGTAGGAGTTTTTTTTAATGGAATGATGGTTTAAGCTTTCGGTGCTGAGTATTTTATGAGGATTTATTTAGAAGCACCAGCAGAATGTAATAATAATGACAATGATATTCATAGCTAACACTTAAGAGCAGTTATCATATTACAGGCATTGCTTGAACATTCTATCTATATGTAGTTTTATCTCACTTAATCCTTAGAACAATCTTGTGAGGTAGGTATTATATTATCCTCATTTTACAGATGAAGAAATCAAAATGCAAAGAGGTTAAGTTCAAACATGCATATTTGAATTCACGTATCTGGCTTCAGGATGTATGCTTTTTAATGGAGAAAGAACACTTTAGTAGCCATTGAAATAGTGGTGATATAAAATAAAAACAAATCATATATTTTATTTTTCCTTGTGAAGGAATATACATTACATGTAGCCAAATAACCCAACACTTTGTTGCAAACACCTTGATTTTAGGAGACAGGCTTGTTGCTGGTACTCTAAGTCACTGTGTCAGCATATCAGCCCTGCTGATAGCAGGGCCACCATAGCTGACCCCAGACCTGTCAGCATTCAGCATCTGTCTTTTTTGTCGTTGAGCATTTGAGCTACATTTCACGTGGTCTTGAGAAAGTCATAGGACAGGATGTTTCTCAGTCATCCTCTAAACTGATTTATTAAGATGTAGGGAGTCCATGAAATGTTGATTCTATTCTTCTGAAAGCAACTTCACACAACTCATTGGCTTTCCTACCTTTCTTTTCCTCTCTTCTGAGAATTCTGACAGCAATCCTCCAGTGTGTCTGAGTAATAAGAATAAAAGCATTTAGTTATAGAAGGAAAGCAACTGTAAAGATATAAGAGGACATATTCTGGTTTTTCTTCTTTCTTCTCAAGACTTACAAGTAAAGACATGGTACCTTACACTAGAACCTCCACTCTGGTTGAGATTAGAGTGTCTGCAATGCCTAAGAACTCCAAGCTCTAGAGGCCACTTCATACTGTCTTTAAAGGGAGCCAATGAATCTTCTGAGTCAAAATCATAAAGGCAGAGAATACAATAGGTTGATGACCATATACAGCCTGCCCATTAACCCAGGCATGGGCTAATTAGGCACAGATAAAATGAAGCAGGGGTTGGTGGACCAGTGGCAAAGCCCTAAGCACTAACTGAACAAATACTCCTTGATCAGAATTAAATGACTTAAAAAAGAATTTCATGACAGTGACTTACAGCTTTTTCTCACTGGCTGTTTTTGGAAACAATCAAGTTGAAGGAATATCATCCCCTCTGTCTCTAAGTCTGAACTTTTGACTGCTTGACACTCATTTGCTCATTTTCTCATCCTGTGCCTTGACACATTATGCACATATTAATTGTCTTTTTTTTTTATTCTGCGTTCCTTTCAATTTTCAGGGTGGTCAGAAGCTGATGTAGCTTTTAGACTCCTTTAGGCTAGAAAATAATAGTATCTTATATGAAGTCATAAGAATATGGAAATCAGGGGAGAGCCTAGGGTAGAAAGCCAAGATGGAAAAGATTTCACTAATCAAAAGAGGAGAATATGAATAAGTCACCAAGCCAGGAAGATGCAAATAGGTATTGATGGTCAGCTTATAGGGCTAAGAAGTAAAGCAATCTGAGTTACATCACCAGACTAATAATCAGTAGATGGCTTAATGTCTATAGGTGGCTTTGTCTGCCTGCTGTGCAAGGATTGGGTGAGGTGTGCTGGCAATTTTAAAGGACTAGAAAAATGGAAGTTATTATTCCTAAACTCATGTCCTTTCTCTATATTTCTCTTTTTGGTATGAGATCATTACTCTTTACTACACTGTTTGCTTTTACATGTACAGATCTCGGTTTCCTCTCTATTACAAGCTCCTTGAGGGCAGGAGCTTTTATGTAGTCCATGAAACTCATGAAAATTGTCTTGTACATCCCAAGGTGAATACACTTGTGATGGACTGATCAGGACAGGTCATTAGAGCTCTCTGTTATGAACTGTCATTAGCTGCTTTGAATAGGTGGGAATAGTTTTGTTCATTTCATGTGGCTGTAGTATGAGGAAAGAAACTAACTACCTTAGACATGTCTAGGAGGTGAGCCAATGGAACTTGGACTCTATACTATGGCCACCTCAGAGTATAGTGGTCCATTCACAAAATGGACTGCTTCTATGATTTCAGTAGCACTGTGAAGGTATACTGGTAAAGCCCTACTTGGCCTGTTATCATCATAACATGGTAACATATCTTAAAACTTAAACCTAACTCTTCAATAGTGTTTTTTTTTTTTTAATCTAAAAGCTATTGGCAAACATCTCATTTCTTTTTTTTTTTTTATTATACAAGAAACATAAAGTAGATAATTTAGGCCATGAAGTTCATTATTTAGAATGTTTTCCAATTTATATATTATTATGTTATTAACTAGATGTCCATGGAGTTTTTGAACTTTTTACTAAATACTTCAGCCCATACTGGTATCTCTCTGATATGATCTTATGTAATCCATATTACTTGAACACCTTACTTGTCATTTGACTATATGCAATTGCACCTGTAGTATATTTTTATTCTGTACATTATGGTAGATGACATGTACTGTATCTTGTGTCAATTTTTTTTTTTTTGAGGATAAGAAAGAGAAGTTTATTAGTTTTCTGGCAGACAATGGTCTCAAAAATCCAAATAGTAGATTTCATAGCATTCCTGCCCCTCCCCACTAAAGCCCAGGTTTCCAGCTATTACCAACTGTCCTCTGGGATAGCAGAATTGCCGCTGGTTGAGAACTATGGCTCTATACTCCATCCACAGCAGTGGCAAGGAGACGAGCTATTTCGTTTCCTGACCTTGGACCTACCCTTTTGAACAGTGTCGTTTTATGTGCAGCCACATGATGGAGTTCATGACAGGCAGGAGCTGTCTTTCATTGACCTCTGAACAGCCCCATGCAGAGTCAAAGCTCTGTGGACATTGGGTGGGGTTAACTTGTCCCCATTTCCTACTGATTTCTGAGTTGTTTCCTACAAGAAAGTTTGAGCCTTTCCTACAGGTTCTAGCTGTTTTGCACACGCTGTTTCCTGGGAGGAGTTTGCAGTCCCACTTCCCTCTAGGAAGTGTGCTTGATTAGGAAGGAGAAAGGGTATATGGCCCTGGGGGACCAAGCCTTTTCTGATCACCTGCCTTCTCCCCCATGTCCCTTAAGTAAGGTGAATTCAGGACTGAGCTGCTAGGGTCCTCTTGTGTCAATTTTATAGCCATGGAATTATGAGCACTGGCATTAAATTAAAATAAATAGCAAATACAGAGTAAGTTACATGAGTCTTCCCATTTGTTTTGAAGGCTGCACTGAATTAATGGCTTCCTCCCATTTGATTGCAAGCTCCTGAAGGGCTCTCCATCTGTTCAGAATAATAAACTCTTTAATTCCAAAGTAACAGGATCCAAGTACTTCATGTTTAATAAATATTCATAGCTTATGATGACCACAGCTTTTAAGATGAAGGACTATGTAGAAACAGCACATTGGAATGTATTAAGTAAAGAAATCACATTTAGCTAAAAAAAAATGGAAGCATTAGAGTTTAGGAAATAGGAATGGGCTGAGCAACTCTCTCTTCAGTTGGTTATCAGTTCACATGTATCAAGTCTTTACTGTTTTGCAATCACCACTCTTTGCTTCTGTGAATTAGACTTTTTTCAGTTAGGGGGAATATAGAGATGTTGGTCAGGAGGTACAAATTTTAACTTGCATGACAAACAAGTTCCAGGACTCTATTGCACAGCATGGGTTTGGTGGATGTGTTAATTTAATTTTGGTAATCACTGCACAGTACATATCTGCTCATCAGATGTAATCTCTGTCAATTAAATCTTTTTAAGAAGCTAAGTGCAAATAACTTAGAGTTAAATACCATCAAGAAGATTTTATGGAGAATCATTTCTATGTATTTTGAGTGGTACTTGTCCTGTATCAAATGGATTTTTTATTTTTAAATAATGAAATTCAATTATTCTAGCTCCCTAATACATTTCTTGGATCTTATTTAAAAAGTTATCCAAATATGAGGAACGGGAAAGGGGGGGATGGGTGAAGGGAGGGCAATTGGTAGACCCATACCTATGGTGCGTCTTACAAGGGTACATGTGAAACTTACTAAATGTAGAATATAAATGTCTTAACACAGTAACTAAGAAAATGCTGTGAAGTCTATGTTAACTAGTGTAATGAAAATATGTCAAATTGTATATAAAACCAGTGTATGGTGCCCCATGATTCCATTAATGTACACAGCTAAAAAAAAATGAGGGGAGGACACAAGATGGCTGACTGAAGCCAGCTTTCCACAGAGGTTTCCATCCAGAAGGAGAGTTAAAGGATAAATTTAGTAAGTAACCTGGCAGATTAGAGCTGCACCAAGAGAGAAAGTTGAAGAATGCATATCAACCCTGCTGAGGTGAGCTGTGACCACAAGGATACAAATAAAAGGTACAAAATTTATCACCAAGCAGATGGGAGTCCCCTCCCCCATGAGAATGGCTCAGAGTACCCCATAAACAAATGAGCAGAGTTCAAATGTCCTTCTGTTATACTCCATGGGAGAGACCCTCTAAAAACTGGACCTACTTACTGGACCACTAGGGTGCCATGGCACTCTCCTGCCAGGCATTAAACTGTGTAAAACTGTAAATATTCTCTACCTGCAATTCTGAGCCCCCAGCACTCCCCTGTACTCTCACTCTGAGATCTGGAGCCCTGTCCCTGAGGAGTCCAGATTCTTGGGTGATTTCTCAAGGGGTGTAGACAGGGCCTGGACTGCTGATGGCCTGTGCTGATTCTGCAGCATGGGAGTGAGGAGAGGATGTTTGGCTGAGAGAGAACCAAGCTGGAGTGGCAGTGCCCTGAGGTGCAGAGCAACAGCCATTTTTGGCAACAATAGGGCTGACCCCTGGATATTCTGTAGTCACACCCCCTGTCTCTCTGGGCAACCAGAGGAGGCAGGGTATCTTCTCAGGTGGAAACCATCAGCAGAACAGATCTAGGATGGAAATGCAGTCCCCGTGAATAAAGGGTTTGCCTGAGGTGGTACTGGCCTAAGTGGAGTATGGGGACGAGAAAACACATGTGCAGTGCCACAGACTCCCGGGGTGGGGTTCACCAAGAGGACCACTTTACTGAGCCTAAGGTCCACTCAGCCCCCAGGGGATCATAGACAAAGGAGGGCAGGCAGAGGCTGGAACTGACAGGTAACCTGCTGTGAATACAAATTACAGCTGAGACCAGACAGGTTCTGTGAACTCAAAACAACTTCTCTTCTGCAAGGGAATTTAGCAGGTACAGAAACAAATTCCTGCAAAGTTGTTCTGTTCTTTCAGTAACATTAATCAGGGGCAGGGTTGGAACTGAGTAAACAGCCCCAGCCTCCCAAGGTTGTCAGGCCTTACCTCTCCCTGCCAGATAGAGGCAGAGAGCAACAGCCTGAATGAGGAGATATATATTTCTTTGTGATTCAGGCAGGTGCAACCCCCTGGAGTATCTGTTCATGGAAGCAACTAAGTCACAGCCCTGCAAGGTTATCAGTGACTGGATGTGACAGAGGTGCAAGGAGGGCAAGGAGCGTCAACCCTCCCAGACTAATCTACTTGCTGGGTGGGTCTTCCTGACCACATGAAGCACGTGATCAAGTCATATTTGTTTTTTTTTCTTTTTCTTTTTTTTTTTTTTTATTAGCAAGTTATATTTGAGTGGCCAGCAGATCCCTGCAATCTAGTTGCCAGAGACTTTTCAACTCTTCCACCTGAGACAGGTGCTGACAGAGACAATTGATTTGGACCTTTTGAACTGAGGCAATCACCTGAGGACTGTATCTGCTTCATTGGAATCACTGAAAGTGATGAAGTGCCTTCGGAAGGCACAGAGGCCCTTCTCCATAAAATTATAAATAAGAATTATCCAGACATGCCTAGAGATTCTGAAATTCAGATAGCTGACAGCTTCAGAACCCCAGCACGTCTCAACCCCAATAAGATATCCCCCAGGCATATCATAATTAACTTCACTGAAGTTAATATGAAGGAGAAAATTCTCAAAGCAGCCACATATAAAAAAACGATTACCTAAAAGGGGAAGAATATTAGAATGACTGCAGGTCTCTCTGCTGAAACTTTTCAAGCCAGAAGAGGGTTGTCATTGAGTTTTAATCTCTTCAAACAAAATAACTTTCAACCTTGGACCCTGCATCCAGCTAAAATGAGTTTCATTTATGATGGAGAAATTAAATACTTTAATGACATTCACATGTTGGAGAAATTTGCCATAACCAGACCAACTCTTCAGGATATTCTCAGACCTATCCTCCATAATGAACAGCACAATCCTCTACTACAAAAATAAACTCACTAAGAAACTTTTGATCACACTTCAACTTCCACAGTGGCGAATGGATTAAAAATGTCCACTGGACTTTTGAAAAACTCAATACTACAAATTTTTACCAGACTTATCAATATTCCCATTCATGTGAATGGTTTAAACCATCCTCTAAAGAGGCACATGTTGGCTGACTGGATACAAAAACTCAGGCCAGATATTTGCTGCATACAAGAATCACATATTACCTTAAAAGATAAACATACACCCAGGTTAAAAGAATGGTCGTGCATATTTCAGGCAAATGGTAATCAGAACAAAACAGGCGTGGCAATTCTATTTGCAGATACCATAGGCTTTAATCCAGCAAAATAAAGAAGTATAAGAATAGTCTCTTTGTATTTGTTAAAGGTAATACTCAATATGATGAGATTTCAATTATTAATATTTATGCACCCAACAGAATGCATCTCAATTTATAAGAGAAGCTCTAACAGACATGAGCAACTTGATTTCCTCCAGCTCCAAAATAGTTAAAGATTTCAACATTCCTTTGGCACTGTTGCAGAATTCTGTCTCTGTTTTTGTTAAAATTGCCTGCAGAAGACAGGCTGTTCTGATTTCAAATGTTTTTGCTGCTGGAGGTTTGTATTCGATTACCTCTCTGAGTCGGCCCTGCCCTGGAAACTTTCTGGGTTTGTGAGCAGTCAGGCAAATTCTTTACTTGCGGGTGGGCTCCTCTGGTTGCCCAGGGAGACAGGGGGTGTGGATTCAGAATATCCAGAAGTGAGTCATTTTGCTGTTAAAAAATGGCTGTTGATCCACTTCCGGGAACTGCTGCTCTGGTGTGAGCACCCAGCCGACCCTTTTCTCCTTGGTCCTGTGCCCCAGAGTCAGCACTGACCAGCCACAGTTTATGCTCTGTCCACATCCCTTGAGAGATCACCCAAAAATCTGGACTCCTCGGGGACAGGCCTCCAGATCTGAGAGTGGGGGTGAAAAAGAGTGCTTGGAGCCCAAAGCTGCAGCCCACACAGTTTTATGCCTGGCCGCACCACTGCCAGAAGACAGCTGCCACTCCATGTCTCTGAAAACCTTCGCTCTGGAGCGGTTCCCTTCTAGCCGAACGTCCTCTCGTCTCTTCCGTGCCCTGGAGACAGTGCAGCTCAGGTACTGTCCACACCCCACAAGAAATCACCCAAGAATTTGGACTCCTGGGGGACAGGCCCCCAATTGCCCAAGTGAGAGTGTGGGGGAGTGCTGGCAGCTCAGTGCTGGAAATGGGGAATCTACAGCTTCACTCAGTTTTATGCCTGCTGTATTGCTGCCCAAGAAGGGCTGCTGCACCATGCTGCAGAGATGTGCTGCCGAGGCATGAATCCCCCTCAGCCGAGTGCCCTCTCCTCGCTTGCGTGCCTCAGAGTCAGCTGACCAGTTGCAGCTCGGGCACTGTCCACACCCCCCGAGAAATCACCCAAGAATTTGAACTCCTTGGGGACAGGCCCCCAGACTCCTGAGTGAGGGGGGGGAGAGCTGGGAGCTCAGTGCTGCAAACGAGAAAGCTAAAGTTTCACTCAGTTTTATGCCTGGCTGTATTACTACCCAAGGAGGGCTGTTGCACCGTGTCACAGGGAAGTGCCACCATGGCATGACTCTCCCTCAGCCAAGTGCCCTCTCCTCGGTTGCATGCCTCAGAGTCAGCACTGTCCAGTCGCAGCTTGGGCACTGTCCACACCCCTTGAGAAATCACCCAAGAATCCAAACTCCTGGGGGACAGGCCTCCAGACCTCAGTGTGAGTGGAGGGGAGCGCTGGGAGTTCAGGGTTTCTGGCAAAGATATTCAAAGTATTATACAGTTTTATGTCTGGCAGGAGAACACCATAGCACCCTAGTAGGCAGGTCCAGTTTTTAGAAGGTCACTCCCATGAAGTGTAGTGGGAGGGCTTTTAATTCCTGCCTCTTTGTTTGTCTGTGGGGCTCTTGAACCGGTCTCATGAAGGAGGGGGGACTCCCATCCACTTGGTGATGGATTCTGTACCTTTTGTTTGCGTCCTTGTGGTCTCTTCTCACCTTAGCAGTGTTGATGTGCATTCTTCAACCTTCTCTCTTGGTGCAGCTCGAATCCACCAGGTTACCTAACAAATTTTTGTTTCTTAACTCTCCTTCTGGATGGGAGCCTCTGTGGAAAGCTGGCTTCAGTTCACCTTCTTGTCTCCACCTCCCCAGAATTTGGATTTAGCAGATATACACAGAACATTTCATGCCAACAAAACTGAATACACATACTTCTCATCAGCCAATGGAACTTACTCCAAAATTGATCACATCTTACGTTACAAGTCTAACTTCAGTAAATTTAAAAAAATCAAAATTATTCCATGCATCTTCTCGGACAACCATGGAATAAAACTTGAGCTGAGTAACAACAGGTATCTGCAAACTCATACAAAAACATGGAAGTTAAATAACCTTATGTTGAATGATAGCTGGGTCAGAGATGAGATTAAGAAAGAAATTGTCAATTTTTTGGAACAAAAGGACAGTGAAGACACGAACTATCGGAACCTGTGGGACATTGCAAAGGCAGTTCTAAGAGGGAAATTTATAGCACTGCAAGCCTTACTCAAGAGAATAGAAAGAGAGGAAGTTAACAACTTAATGGGATATCTCAAGAAACTGGAAAAGGAAGAACATTCCAACCCCAAACCCAATAGAGGAAAGAAAATAACCAAAATTAGAGCAGAATTAAATGAAATTGAAAACAAAAGAATAATACAACAGATCAATAAATTGAAAAGCTGGTTTTTGAAAAAGGTCAATAAAATAGATAAACCTTTGGCCTACCTAATCAGGGAAAAAAGAGTAGAATCTCTAATCTCATCAATCAGAAATGACAAAGACGAAATAACAACAGACTCCTCAGAAATCCAAAAAATCCTTAATGAATATTACAGAAACTTTATCCTTAAAAATACAAAAATCTGAAGGAAATTGACCAATACTTGGAATCACGTCACCTTCCAAGACTTACCCAGAATCAAGTGGAAATCTTGAACAGGTACATATCAAGTTCGAAAATAGCATCAACCATACAAAACCTCCCTAAAAAGAAAAGCCCGGGACCAGATGGTTTTATGTCAGAATTCTACCAAACCTTTAAAGAGGAATTAGTACCTATATTACTTAACCTGTTCCAAAAGGTAGAAAAAGAAGGAAGACTACCCAACACGTTCTATGAAGCAAACATCACCCTGATCCCTAAACCAGGAAAAGACCCAACATAGACAGAAAATTATAGACCAATATCACTGATAAATATAGATGCAAATTCAACAAGGTTGTAACAAACAGAGTCTAGCAGCACATCAAACAAATTATACATAATGACCAAGTCGGTTTTATCCCAGGGACTCAAGGCTGGTTCAATACCTGTAAATGTATAAGTATAATTCAGCACATAAACAAATTCAAAAACAAAGACCACATGATTCTCTCAATCAATGCAGAAAAAGCTTTTGATAATATCCAATATCATTTCTTGATCAGAACACTTAAGAAAATTGGTATAGAAGGGATATTTCTCAAACTAATAGAGGCCATCTACAACAAACCCACAGCCAACATCATATTGAATGGAGTTAAATCAAAATCATTTCCACTCAGATCTGGAACCAGACAAGGTTGCCCCTTGTCTCCATTGCTCTTTAACATTGTAATGGAAGTTTTAGCAACTGCAATTAGGGAAGAAAAGGAGATCAATGGTATCTACATAGGGTCATAAGGGATCAAACTGTTGCTCTTTGCAGATGATATGGTTGTGTATCTTGAAAACACTAGAGATTCTACTACAAAACTCTTAGAAGTGATCAAGGAATACAGCAGTGTCTCAGGTTACAAAATCAACATTCATAAATAGGTAGCCTTTATATGTACCAACAATAGTCAAGTTGAAAAAATAGTTAAGGACTCTACCCCAGTCACAGTAGTGCCAAAAAAGATGAAATATTTTGGAGTTTATCTAACAAAGGACGTGAAAGATCTCTCTAAAGAGAACTATGATAAGAAATAGCTGAAAATGTTAACAAATGGAAAAACATACCATGCTTATGGCTGGGAAGAATCAACATTGTTAAAATATCCAAACTACCCAAAGCAATATATAATTTTAACGCAATCCCTATTAAAGCTCCACTGTCATACTTTAAAGATCTTGAAAAAAACAATACTTTGTTTTAAATGGAACCAGAAAAAAACTTGAATAGCCAGGACATTACTCATAAGTAAAAACAAAGCAGGAGGAATCACATTACCAGATCTCAGACTATACTACAAATCGATAGTGATCAAAACAGCATAGTACTGGCACAAAAACAGAGAACTAGATGTCTGGAACAGAATAGAGAACCAAGAGATGAATCCAGC